>PVHY01012688.1:0-43677 GCA_004024945.1 Uropsilus gracilis | reverse complement strand
GAGGAAGGGGGAGTTCGGGAGGGGGGGGCGGTAGAGGAGCGGGAAGAGCTGGGCCTGGAGCCGGGAAAGGCCGGAGGGCGGGGCGGGGCAGGAGGGAAGAGCGGGCCCGGCAGGTCACGTGGGGCCGGTACAAAAGGCCAAAGCCAAAGTGGGAGGAGGATCTGGTGGGGCTGGAGGCCAACAGCTGGGGGCTGCAGTTCGTGTTTCCCCCGTGGTCGTATCGGACCGATATTCTAGGAAGGAGATGGTGTATTCCCATTACACAGCCGGGGAAACTGAGGGTAGGCTGTGGGTGGGGTGGCTTTAGTTTGGCACGGAAATCCGGTAGTCGGATGGAATCTGAACTCGATGGCGTCTGTGTTTACTGAGAGCAGATTCTCCCCACTTATGTGCCCTCACCCAACTTCCACAGTGACTCTCCTTGGAACCTAAAGTCGGGAACTGGGGGGAGTGGGCAATGCGCGATGAGCAGGGAGAAAGTTGCCACCCTTCTCTTGACTTTCATCATCACCCTGCAACATTGCACCCCTAAAGTTGAAAAAAAAAAATTGGTTGCGATGACAAAGAGGACCCAGTGTCAAGTCCGATCATCTCAGTGACTTCTTTCTCCCAACAACTGAGAGAATTTTGGGGCCTTACTGTAGTCATTTTAATAGGAAATAGCATAGATCCGGGCCATGTGACTTGCACAAGGTCACACATTTACGTGGCACACATCGAAATTTGGAGTCTAGATCCCACGCCTGTCTTCTCAAGTCCTCTGCAGAATTACTCTTGTTCAAATTTATGACTAAAGCGTGAATGGGCATTTTTTTCATGGCCTGTCCTCTGCATATATGTTTCTTTGTCTTGTGTCTCATCTTGTTAAAATTCCTTTAGGCAGTGATAGTCTTTTTTTTTCCCTGCTTTCACTACAAGTGAAAAGACTAAATGCCTACTTTTTTGTATAGAAGCACTTTTCTTCTACAAGACTTTTATCGGCTTTGGCTATTTGCGTCTGTGCTCTTTGCCTGTGTTTGTTTCCCCCAACACCTCTTTTTATCTCACCCTTTAAAGATAATCTTCCTACTGTCTTAACGTTGACATGCATTTCCTTTTCCAAACTTTTCTATTATTGACCATTTACCCTATTTAGTTACCACTTGATATGAAGCTTTGAATACATTTTATGACTATACATTTTATGACTGTATGCTTGTCTAAGGTGCAATTGCACAGTGTTATGCAAGTAGTAAGACTCAAAAGAATGTTGCTAGTGAATGAACACTTTAAGCAATGAGACAGGATTTCCATCCCCAATCCAAGCCCTACCTTATTTATACCTTAACCTTTGCTTTTATACCTCTATCACTTCTCCACTTCAGTCCTTATTATTCTACTCTTTAAGTTTTATTCTTCCATAATAATGATATTACTAAATATTGGTATGTTTTTAGATGATGGCCTGGCCAACTTAATTTCCTAGCCAGATATTGATAACGTAGGTGTGTTTATAGGTAAGTCACAGAATCACCCTTCATTGCCTACTTCCAAGCCAAATTAGGAGAAATTTTTTACAATATAATATATTAGGATATTTTTCCATCCTTGATAAGCAAACGGACCCATTTTCAGGTAAATGAAATGAAAAGATGGGGGGGTGAAAATTCTTTCTTATAAGAAAAAGCAAGATTTTTATAGAAAAAGCAGATAGTCATATGAAAGGGGGGGAATAGAGCTTAATTCTCATGTGAGATCAGCATGTGGTCTTCAAAAGAAAAATAATACAAAGACAAATTGTTTATTTTTTGATAATTTGGAAGAAAACTAGTCCTGGACAGTGGTTGGGGGGGGCCGAGGAGAATAGGGGGACAAGCTAGAGCATAAGCACACAGCAGCAAGAATTTAAAACAATTTGCAACAACAAAGCACAGTTTAGTTTTTCAAGCAGCTTCTGTAGACAGTCTTTGCTTTACATTTGCATAACTTAATAGCATGCTCTGGAGGTCTACTCAAAATAAAAGGTTTGCAACAAAGACAGATTAAAGTCCTTGTCTTTTACATGTTAAAGCCCAATCTGCAGCACTGAAAGGACAGCTTTTTCTTCATGCTTTGCTCAGAATTCAATGCTGCAGAACTGGTAGCTAAAAGTTACCACATTTAGCTCTAGGAGTCCCTGCCTTTTTCAGTTGTATTGTTAACTGTTTTATGCAGAGTTCAGCTAAATCCAAAATTGAAAGACTGCTCTATCCTGGTTTCAATGGGGAACATTTTTAATCCATTTACATTTAATATAATTACTGCTGTGTTTAGATTTTACTTGCCCTCTTCTTTCTTGTGTCTTTTTAATTAACTACAAATTTATACTTTCATTAACCACTATTAGTTTATCAGTTGTACTTTCTTTTAGAAGTCTTAAAAATCACAAGATATGCCTGTTTAACTCATTACTCTCTAATGTAAATAATTATTTCTACTTTTTCTTTCAATAATACTAAGACTGTGGAATACTAAACCTCAAATTATTCCATTCACTTTTGAGTTTATTGTTGTCATGGATTTTAATTGTGCATGTTTTAATTGGTTTTTTTTTTTTTTTTTTTTTTGAGACTAGGTCTCACTATGTTGCCCAGGGTTGTCTCGAACCCACATACTTAAGTGATCCCCTGTCTCAGCCTCCAAGGTAACTGGGATTACAGGCGCACACCACCAAGCCCAGCAAATTGTGCGTGTTTTAAGACACAAAAATGTAAACCTTTTGTTCTGTACAATCAATATTCTTTATATTCACCTTCATAATTGCTTTTTATCTTGTTCCTTATGCCAGTATGCCTTTCTGTACTTCTTTCTATAAGGTTTTCTGTTTGAATATTTCTGTTTGAATATTTCCTTTGCTCAAAGTGTCTTTTATTGCCATGTTCTCACCATTTTTTTCTGCCTAAAAAATTCATTTTATCCTTCATATTTTTGCTGAGTAGCATTCTGATTTGGCAAGTCTTTGTCAGCACTTTAAAATTTCATTCCATTGTCTTCTAGTATCCATTATTCCTTTGTTGCACCAATGAAAAATAATGACTTTATTCCTCTAACTCCTTTTTATATCTTGTCTTTTCAACAAGTTTCCTGTGATGGTTCTAGATGTGGTTTTCCTTGTATTCATCCCCCTTGGGTTCAAGAGTAGTGTAAGTGCCACTGGTGAGTACTTGTAACTTGATATCTTGTATCTATTTTTAGGAAATTCTTTGTTACTATCTCTTATCTTTTTTTCTGTTAGGATTTCAATTTTATTTACAATTTTTACCGTCAGTATTTTTTGTCATCTTTACCACCTCTTTGTTTTTGTAATGAGTCTTTATATTTTCTACCCATCCATCTTAATCATTGTTTAAATCTATTTGTTGAGTTCTTAATATTGGTCATTGTATTTTTAAGTTCTAGAATTTTTATAGAATTTTTCAAACAAAATCCAATTTCCTTGGAAAAAATACTTTTTATTTTCCCCACCATTTTATACTTCTATACTTAATGGAGAGTGTCTATACTTTCTTGAATATATCCACCCTAATTAGTTTCCATCTCTTTCTGATAATCACAGTAACTCAATCTTCTGTGTGTCTGTTTCTTCTGTACATTCATTCTATATTGATCATCTTTTAATAAGCTCCTGGCTTGCCTGATAGTTTTTTATAGAATGTCATACATTAGGTATGAATAATTATAGAGGCTCTGGATATTATATTCATCCAGAGAGGGCTCACCGTGTATTTTGAAAAGCAGTTAGCATAATCACTGAGCATCCTAATCCATCAGAGACTGAACTGACTTGAGGTTGGGGTTTGGCAAGGCTTCTGCACCTTGTATTCCTACTGATGCTATGGCACAGCCCCCCCAGGTATTCCAACTGAGTCTTATGTGTTGCTTGGTTCCCCTCAGTGGCTACTGAAATTTAATACTTGTTTCCTCAAAAAGAATGGGACTGCAAAACCTTCACTCCACTTTTCAGAGACTTTCTGCTTGATGACTTAGCCTCCTGTAGCATGCATCTTCAGAATATGGCAAATAACTTAGGGAAATTGGCAGGCTATCTGGCTAGTTCTTCACCTCTCTTTTCATTGGGAATTTAGCCCCTCTGTTCTTTAAGTTTTATCTCTCCAACTTGGTGCCATGATCCCTCCTGGCGTCTTTGCCTCTTGGCTCTATCTCCATACTCAGGTTCTGGCTCTATGCCCAAAATTTCCCTGAGGAACAAAGATGCTGCAGAATCTCACTGTGTATGCTTTCCCTTTCTCTGAGATTGTGTCCTCTTAAGTCCTGCCTCCAGGTACTCACTGGTGCCTCAAACAGATGTTTTATATTTTAGCTGCTCTCTTAATTGTTTTTAACCAGATAAAATGTTGTAGCAGGATCATTTTAAAGTACTCCCATCACACCCAGAACCAGAAAATGTTTTAAAAATTAAATTGCCTGGTCTTCTTTCTAATTAGAAGAAATGTCTGAACATGACTTTGTCTGATGTATCAAAACATAGTTCCCAACTATATGGAAAGAAGAGACTCATGTGTCAGAATCACCTGAGTACTTTTTAATAAGTAAATATTCAAGAATTTCAAATCAGACCTATTGAATTTGAGTAGTATATGGGAGATAAATTTGGCTCTGTTTTTTCAAAAGCTCTCCAAGTGATAACTTCTATGACTGTGATTAATTAGTGAGGATTAATTAGTGGGTTTATCTTTTTCTACTAAACAACTAGAAAACCTGAAAAGAATACATGAAACAATGGTTTTCGGATGTTGGACGATAGTTTAGAAGAGTGATCACTGAACAAGAGAAATAAATAAACATGTAATTATCCCATCCTATTACTTACAGACAGTTTTCAGCATAGAACAGAGAAGGGAGAACCCAGAGCACAGTAGTACTGCTGAGTTGAGACAAATATCAGAAACTGAGCGAAAACAAGTATAGAGGCAACCCATCTTCATTGCCAATTGTAATGTAAGCATCAGGTTCACCAATCTGCTCAGGTTATTTAATGGTTCCAGCAGTTACACAGATACACCGGCAGAGCAGGGGCAGGGCTGGGAGTGCTGGGAGCCAGGCGAACACCCCAGGCCTCAGTAAACTTCACATTCTTTTTTGGGTGCTCCAGTGCTCCCCACCCTACCCCACCCCCCCAAGCATGAGCGTACACCCAGTGGACTGCATAGGGAAGATCCCAGGTGCTGGATATACTAGCTAATAGAGGAAAAAGCCTGACTAACTCACCCTTCACCAAAGTAGCACAAATTTGCAGGACAAAGAACCAGAAAGGAGGAAACTGCACATGTATAGAACTCCAGATATCTTCAAAAGGGCCCTCCTGAGTCTGTGAATGACTATTTATTTGCAGATTTGAGAAGAAACTAATTAGGGAAAAGAACCACCAAAAAGGGTAGGTAAAACAATTCCCAGGGCTCCACTATAAATGGAAATAGTTCCTATTATCAAGCCAGAATAGAAAGAGTTTTTTAATACTTCTGGTCCTAGTTAGAACTCTCAGGAGGGTATCATCTTAGTCAGATGGATTTACCTTCTATTGTCAGGGGAGAGAGCTGAAGAACTATTGGCTGGTATAGTTACAAATTTAATAATAAAAAAAAAAACCTACAAATCCAAGGGATTAGTGAACACTGAGCAGAATAAACAAAATCATAATCACAGTAAGGCACTTTATACTAAAGTTACTTAAAATCAATGATAAAGAGAAACATCTATACAGTTGCCAAAGGAAAAAAGTATATTACATATAAAAGAACAAAGATATGAATTATATCAGACTTCTCATTTGTAAACTATACAACCAAGAAGAAAATGAAGAAACATCTTTAGGTTTCTGAAAAATTGATAACAATCAACGTATAATCCATACAAAAAAGAGATAATTTGAATATTCTTACATCAATTAAAGGGATGGGATTTATATTAAAAGACCTTTTGCAAAGAAACAGGCATATGTGGTTTCATTGGTAAATTCTACCAAACATAATTATGACCTATTCTATATACATTCTCCCCAAAAATTGAAGGAGGGAATACTCATCAAATCATTTTCTGAAGCCAGTATTACTTTGATTTCAACACCAAACAGGCATTACTTGAAAAGGAATTACCCTTAAGAAGTTAGATGCAAAAATTCTTAAATTATAAATAAATTGAATCTGACAGCATATAAAATATACAGCATAGCATAACCGCCTGGGTTTATTCAGGAATACAAGGCTGGTTTAACATTTGAAAAATCAGTTGATATAATTTACCATATTAGCAGACTTAAAAAGCAAAATCTTACTATCACTAAACATAGAAAAAAAAGCATTTATAAAATGCAACATCCATTACTGATTTATAAAAAAAAAAAAAAAACCTCAGCAAATTAGGAACAGGTGGGAACCTTCTCACACTGATAAAGGGCACATATGAAAAATCTATAACTGACAAGATACTTAATGATAAAAGACCAACGCTATATATCAAAGTAAAGGTTTATGCTGTTACCATGTCTATTCAATATTGTGTTCTAGATTCTAGCCAAATCAATAAGGTAAAATTAAAAAAAAAAAGGTATCCAAATTGGAAAGAAATGAAAGTTTTTATTCATAGATAACATCCAATAATTATATCTATTAATAGTGTATTGTAATTATATAACATCTAGAAATTCCTATATAATCTACTAACAACTGCTAGAATTATTGTTTACTAAGACTTCATACATTGATATAAGGTTACAATAATATAAAAAAAATCACATGTGAAAACTAGTTTAAAAAATGGGCAAAAGACTTGAATTGAAATTTCTCCAATGAATAGATACAAACAACCAATAAGCACAGGAAAAGATGCTCAGCATCGCTAATCCTTAGGGAAATGCAAATTTAAAACTGCAATGAGATATCACATCATATCCATTAGGGTGGCTACTAAGACAAGCAACAAAATAACAAGTGTTTATTGAAGATGTTGGGAAATTGGAAACCATATGCACTATTGATGAAAACAAAATTGTACAGCTACTATAAAAAAACAGTATGGTGTTCCTCAAAAAAATTAGAAATACAAAATACCATACATATGATTCAAAAAGCTCATTATAAGGAATGTATCAAAATTGAAAGCAGAATCTGATAAGATAGTTGTTCATTCATGTTAATAGCAGCAGTATTCACATTAACAGAGGTAGAAGCAACCTAAATGTTCATTGGTAAGTGAATGGGTAAATAAGATGTTGTATATAAACAATGAAATTTTAGCCTGAAAAGAAAGAAAACTCTAGGTCAGGCATGGTGGCGCATGTCTGTAAGCGACAGCTTAGGAAGCCATGGCCAGGGCCAGGGATCGAGGTGTGAGTCCCACCAGGGGCACACAGCGAGACCTAGTTCCAAAAAAAAAATAGCTGGGCGTGGTGGCCGTGACTATAATCTCAGCTACCTGGGAAGCTGAGGCTGGAGATTGCTTTTGTCTGAGGTACCTCGGGCAACATGAGCCTACGGTTCCACAGGCAAAAATAGCGAGACCTAGTCTCAAAAAAAAAAAGAAAGAAAGAAAATTCTGACACTAATATAACATGGATAAACTGACATTATGCTGTAAAACAAGTTGCAAAAACTGTATGCTTCAACTTATGTGGGGTGCCTAGAGTAAAGTCAGAGACTGAAAATAGAATGAACCTAAGGGCTCAGAGGAGCAGGACATGGGGAATAATTGTTTAATCAGTATAGAGTTTCAGTTTTACAAGATGAAACTAATCTGCTGATGGATGGTGATAATGATTAACACAGGAATGTACTTAACATAACAGAGCAATACACTTAATAATGGTTAAGTTGGTAAATATTCTCATTTTATCTTAATACAATTAGAAAAATAAGATTTATTTATATGTATTAGCAGCAAGTAATTGAAAATAAAAATGTAAAAAAAAAGTCTCAAATGTAAAATAGCACCCAAGATAGAAATATTTAGGAATAAATCTGGTATGCAATATTTGTTTATTGAATACTAAAAAATATTGCTGGATGATATTAAAGAATCAAGAAGGCAAAATATACTTTGTTCTTGAATTGGAAAACTCAGTATTGTTAAGATGTTAATTATTCATTTGTAGAAACTAACAAGCAAATTCTATAAAGTTCATTTGGATAAATGACAGATTCTCATACAAATTTTGAGACATACAATTCATACAACTTTGAAAAAAAGCAAGGTGCAGGAAATTATACTGCCTTTTAAGAATTTCTAAGTTTACTCGTGCAAGACATAATCAGTGAATAGCACTAATGCCTTACCATACTATTAGACAGGATTGTTAGAAAAAAAAATTTTAATGCTATAACTATAGCTGTATAGTTTATATAGTGAACACTATAAATGACATTCTCTTAGTTTCGTTTTAAATTTAATTTGCATTTCCCTCATTGAGATTGACCATTTTTCCCCCATATATTTATTGGCCATTTGACTTTCTTTTTGGTGACATTCTTATTCTAGACTTTTGCCTGTTTTTCTACTAGATTACTTATAACTTCCCTAGTTCTTGATGAATTCAACGTACTTATACATATCAATTATAGATAGTGTATATATTATTTTCCCTACTTCTTAAGTAGTGTAGTCATTTTACTTTTCCTAATGGTGTCTTTAGAAGAACAGAAGGTCCTACTATTAATTTACATAAGTGTATCAAGACTTTCTTTGTTTTATCATTTGCTTGGTGATAGTTGATGATAGTTGGTAATAGTTGATAAAAGTACCCTTATAAAAGGGTACTTTTAAATTGAAGATGATTTTGATATTTTTAAGCATGATGATTTTTATGAGGATGAAGAAATTCCCTTCTACTTCCATATTGCTAGGAGTTTTTAACTAACAAATGTTGAGTTTTGTCAAATGTGCTTGCAACTAATGTCATAATTATTGACTTTCTCCTTTAATATTTCATGACAATGATTGCTTTCTAATATTAAATCAAGTTTGCATTCCTGAGACAAGCCCAAATGAGTCATTTTTTATAAATAGCAGGATTATATACATTGATAATCTATATAGGATTTATATGATTATGTCCATGAGTGAATATGATCTATAATTTTTCTGTCTTGAATTAGTCTTTTATTTTTATTATTATTTTTTATTTTTATTTTTATTTATTATTTTTATTTTATTTTTATTATTATTATTTTTTAAGAAACTAGGTCTTGTTATGTTGCCCAGGGTTGTCTCGAACCTAAGGACTAAAGTGATCCCCAGCTTTAGCCTCCCAGGTAACTGGGATTACAGGTGCATGCCACCATACCCGGCTACTCTTGCTTACTTTAATATCAAAGTATGGTTGCCTTATAAATGAAAAGAGAGAGTTCCTTTCTCTATTCTCTAGAATAATTTTAGAGAGGAAAATAGTTGTTCATTAAACATTTGGGAATATTCACCAATAAAACAATTTAAACCTAGAATACTTAATTTTTTAATGGTTGTAAGATTACTATAGTTTTTTATCTTTAATCAGTTTCAATAGCAGTTTTTAAAGAATTTATCCACTTCACTTTCATTATCAGGAAGTTGTTTATAATATCTTTTTATAATCCATGTAAATTCTGTAGTATCTATAATTATGTTTTATTATTCTTATTTATTTTTGCTTTCTCACTGTTTTCCTTGAACATTATTGGCAAAAGTTATTAGTGCTATAAATCTTTTCAAAGAAAACAACTTTTTTGTTGATCTATTGTATGTTTAGTTTTTATTTTCTTGATAATCATCTTCATCATGAATTTTTCTTTTCTATTTTCTTTAGATTTATTCCATTGTTTTTTATTTAACTTTTTTATTTAATAAAGTTTATTTTTCATAATGTACAGTTGGTGGGACCTGTCTATGCAAATTTACCAACAGCTAGAGCATCCCCAACCTTGGTGTTTCTGGTGTAAATTACTTGTGTTCTGTTTTGAAACAAGTTTGAGAATTTGATAAATCCTTTACTAAGGAGCTCCTGAAGGGCTGTCCTCTCTGGCCAAGGAACCATGAATCTTGTCTCTCAGATGCAACAGCTGAGGTCATGAGCTTGTAGTTGGGAACTTCCGTACAAAGTTTGTCACAGGTGGCTTTGTCAAACAAGACTAAGTTATTGACCTTGTCCTGAACTTTGCCTTTAGACCACTTTTTTTGGCCTGCCTCCACATTTGCTCACTGGTTTGCTCACTGGGTCTGTCTTTGTCTTTCTTGGCATTCTTCTTCTTTTCAATATCTTTAGGTGGCAATATCTTTTGGGTGGCAAAGCCCAGACAATGGCTATCAATGCAGTTTTGCTAAGATGTTAGACAAGAAAGTTTATTTCACTTTTTGGGTGGATTCTGAACGCATAAACTTTCATATATTTTCTTCTTTTCTAATATAAGGATTTAATACTTCTCAGTTTTGATATTTGGTATTTTTGTTATCTTCAAATTCTATATATTATTTAGATTTGTATTTGTTAATTTTCAAACAAGGAATTTCTTCAATGATCATTTTATTATTTATTTCTAACTTAATCAAGTTATAAAAAACAATTTGTGCTATATAGTTTGACAGTTTATAGGCTAGTAAGTGATCAATTTCGCAACTATTTCACTTTTTGAAATAAAAGGTGATATTAGAAATGATACTCTATATGTGGCTATTCAATCAAGCTACTTGTGTTATTTTAATCATCTGTGTCCTCTTTAATATTTTTCTCCTGCTTGATTTATCTATTTTCAAGAGCAATGTTATAAAATCTACTATGATAATAGTCATCCATTTTCCTTTGGAAATCTCTTTAAATTTAAAAATGTGTATGTGCTTTATTTATTTATTTACTTATTTGTTTGTTTTTTGAGACTAGGTCTCGCTGTGCTGCCTAGGGTAGTCCCGAATCTGCGGTAGCTGGGATTACAGGCGTGTGCCACCACGCCAGCTATTTTTTTGAGACAAGGTCTCGCTATGCTGCCTGGGGTAGTCTCAAACCCGCGGCCTCAAGTGATTCAGGGCCTCTGCTTCCCAAGTAGCTGGGATTCAGGCGCATGCCACCGCGCCCAGCCCAGTGTATGTGCTTTAAATCTGTACAAACACATTTAGAGCCATCATATTATTCTAGAAAATTTAACCTTTTTATCATATGCTGTGGTCATTCTTTAGTAGTGCTTTTTCCCTGAAAATGTATTTAATTTGGTACTAGATTTTTCTGTTTAGCATTTACCTGCAATCTTTTTCTATTTCTATTCTTTTTCTATTAGAAAAATAGAATTCTATTTTTTCTATTCTTTTACTTTCAACTTTCTATATTCTTTTGTCTTAGAAACATATCTTGTCATTGTATATCGTGATTTTTTAAAAATACAGTTTTGGCCGGCTGTGGTAGCTCATGCCTGTAAGTGGCAACCTAGGAAACCGCTGCCAGGGCCAGGGATTGCAGTTCGAGTCCCGCCAGGGGCAAATAGTGAGACCTAGTTCCAAAAAAAATATAGCTGGGCATGGTAGCGTGCGCCTGTAATCCCAGCTACCTGGGAAGCTGAGGCTGGGGATTGCTCAAGTCTGTGGTAGCCCAGGCAAATTGAGCCTGTGGTTCCACAGGCAAAAATAGCGAGACCTAGTCTCAAAAAAAAAAAAAAAAATATATATATATATATATATATATAGTTTTGGCAAACAAAAGCAAAAATGAACAAATGTGACTACTAAAGCTGAAAATCTTCTGCATATTGAAAGACATCATTATCAAGTCAAATGTCATCCTACTGAATGGAAGATATTCATGAGTCATATAGCTGACAAATATATGAAGAACTCAACTCAGCAATATGAAGACAAATACTCTGGTTTAAAAATTAACCTTAAAAAAGAAAATCTGAATAGATAGCTTACCAAATATAGATGGTCAATAAATCTATAAAAAGATGTTCAGCGTCACTTATTTTTAGGGGAATACAAGTAAAAACACAATGAAATACCACTTTATACTTCTGAAGATGGATATTATCCAAAAGGGCCACAAACTACAAGTGTTGGCAAGGATATGGGGAAAAGAAAACCCTTGTGGACTAATGGGAATATAAACTGGTAGCCAATTTGGAAAACAATAGAGTTTCCTCAAAAAGTTAAGAATAGAAATACCATATGATCCAGCCCTTCTACCTATGAGTACTTATCCAAGGAATATGAATACACCTGTTCAAAGAGACATATACATCCTTATATTCATTGCAGCATTGTTTATAATAGTTCAGATTTAGAATCAACTTAAAACACATCAACAGATGAATGGTTGAAGATGTGGTATATATATATAGTGTATATATACACACTATATTGTGTATATATATCTCTATATATTAATATATATAAATAGTAGGCTATAAAAAAGATGAAATTTTGCCCTGTAATACCTAGACTGTATTATGCTAGTGAAACAAATTACACAAAGACAAATACCACATGATTCCACCCATATATGGACAACAAAGAAACAAATGAAAAAAACAAAAACAAAAATAAACTCTCAGACTATAAAAACAAAATAATGATTACTAGAGAGGGGGAAGGTAGATGAGTAAATCAGGTTAAAGGGGTTAATTTTACAGTGGAGAATGGAAACTAGACTTTCAATGACAATTATATAGATGTTGAATTATAATGCAGTTCATCTAAAACATAATGTTATGAAATATTACTTCAATAAAACTTTAAGATAATAAAAATTGTTTAATATTTTTCTCTAATGAGAGCATTTAGTCTGTTCATTTTATCTGTATTTTGAGACTAGGTCTTGCTATTTTTGCCTGTGGAACCGCAGGCTCACGTTGCCCGTGGTACCACTGACTCAAGCAATCCCCAGCCTCAGCTTCCCAGGTAGCAGGGATTATAGGCACGTGCCACCACACCCAGCTATTTTTTGGGGACTAGGTCTTGTTATGTGTCCCAGGCGGGACTCAACCGTGATCCCTGGCCCGGGCCATGGCTTCGTAGGTTGCCACCTACAGCATGCGCCACCATGCCCGGCCTTTATCTGTATTTCTATTTTATTTTGTAGTTTCTGTGTATCCTATCATATCTATATTAATTTGCAACTACATTCTTTCCTTATTTAAGATTCCTTTTTAGATTTTAAAAAATCATTTCTGATTTAGATAATAAGTTTCCATTTTTAGTGATGCCAGAAATTTTAGCATATGCCCTAGTCAAAGCTGAAAGTTAAATATTTTTATATCTTCTTGAATGACACAAAAAAATTAGGACATTTTAACTGACACACCCCCTCTTGTTATTGTTTTTAATGTGTATAGTATCTTTTTAAAGGCCTCAAAATAGAATTCATTATTTATATAGTAAACTTTTGTTTAGAATTACAATTTGTTTAAAATTACCTAAGTATTAAATAATGTTAAAATATTGACTTTTAAAATTCTCTTCAGTAAAGATCTTTTGGAAGCAAAATTATGATCCCTTTTTTATTTTATTTTATTTATTTATTTTTTTTTTTTTTTGAGACAAGGTCTCGCTGTTTTTGCTGGTGGAACCACAGGCTCACGTTGCCCCGGGTACCACAGACTCAAGCAATCCCCAGCCTCAGCTTCCTAGGTAGCTGGGATTACAGGCGCGTGCCACCATGCTCAGCTATTTTTTTGGAACTAGGTCTTGCTACAGACCCCAGGTGGGACTCGAACCGCGATCCCTAGCCCCGGCCGCTTCGTAGGCTGAAGCTTACAGGCACTAGCCACCGTGCCTGGCTATTTTGATTTTTTGCCTTGAAATAGCTTTTAAATAACTTATAGTTGTATTTTGAAATAATTTTTTAATTATAGTGTAGTTGCAAAAATAGTACATCAAATTCCTGTATACTGTTCACTTAGATGTAGAGAAAATTACAAGAGATGATGTATCCTTCCATTGCACCATACTAAGGACTCCATGGTATTAATATGTTTCTGGTGATCTTAACCTTACTATCTTGGTTAAGGGGGTTTCTCCATTGCAAGTTTATTATTGTTCCATTCTGTGCTCTATTGTTGGGAGGCAGTCACCCAAGGCCAGCTTGCACTCAAGGGGAAGGCAAAGTTCCTTTCTCTTGTGGGGAGGAGTATTAAAGAATTGGTGGACATAATCTGAAACCACCAAGCACTCATGCAATGAATTACCCTCCAAAGGAGGAGGGAAGGGTGTTTTAGTGGCAAGGTTTATGGAGGAGAGAAGATTATGAGATATTCCCTTCAGACTACCAATTGTTCTGGAATTTGGGTTGACCCCTGTTGCCCTCCTAGGGCAGACCTCCTTGACTCCCTATTACCTTTGGAAAGGAAACCCATGTTTCTGAGTGAGACTCACAAAGTTTACCTACAAACCCTGTGTTCTTACTCTGCCCATTCCCTGCTTGCTGAATCACCTGCAAGGCCTCAGATAGACTGCACTTTTTTTTTTTTAATCTCCTTGCTTCTGCATATGCAATTCCATTTTAGCTGGAAACTTCATTTTGGCTTTCTTTCTGAAGCTTGTAGCAGTTACATTGTTCTCGTGTGGCAACAACAGGCCATTCTGTCTTCCTGTTGAGGCAGTTAGCTGCAATTAGGTGATTGAGTACATGGGAAGAGGAGTGAATCCTGAGAAGATAAGCACATTTCCTT
The DNA here is from genome assembly GCA_004024945.1 of Uropsilus gracilis. NCBI lineage: Eukaryota > Metazoa > Chordata > Mammalia > Eulipotyphla > Talpidae > Uropsilus > Uropsilus gracilis. The sequence goes on along the minus strand of PVHY01012688.1, from coordinate 29,026 downwards.
TCTTCTTTTAATGTAGATTTATTTTCCTGCTAGAAGTAATATTACTTAGAGTATAAAACAGTGTAGTCTTTCATAAGTTTTGGTGAATGGTGGGGTGGTGCTAAAACAAGAATAGGAAGGAAAGTAAATCAAAATTCAGAATTCTTGAAAGGGTGTATTCAAATAGAAAGATCTGGTAGTGTAGATAGATGTGTATATATATATGTTATATCTGTGACAACTGATTCTTCTGAAAGTGGTAACCATGTTGGGGATTTGGGATTATTGCTTTTGGCATGTTTGGCACTCAGCCCTAAGACATATATATTGGGTTTCATGAGAGGTCAGTTAATGAGATTGTGCATAGAGCTTCTATCTTGACACCATTCATGAGAAAGCACACAAATTTTGGAGGAGGTTGGCTGGCATTCATAATGTGAATCACCTTACCAAACTGATTATTATGAGCCTTCTCAGTGGAGATTTTTTTTTTTTTTTGAGACTAGGTCTCCCTATTTTTGCCCTTGGAACTGCAAGCTCACATTGCCCCGGGTACCACAGACTCAAGCAATTCTCAGCCTCAGCTTCCAAGGTAGCTGGGATTACAGGCGTGCGCCACCATGCCCAGCTATTTTTTAGGACTAGGTCTCACTATGTTGTCCCAAACGGGACTCAAACTGCGATCCCCAGACCCTGCCATGACTCCATAAGCTGTTGCTTACAGGCATGCGCCACTGTGCCGGTCTCTGTGGAGAATTTTTAATGAAAATTTACCTTGGTACAGTAGTAGCATCCTTGTAGCCCATTTTAAGAGACCGGGCCTCAAACCTCTGCCTCAAAGCTCTTGTCAGCAATCTCCCCACCAAGGTCATTTCAACTCATTGATCATTAGACACCAGTTTTTGCCCATGAAATGATGTTGTTCATTAATTCAAGTTTAACTCTTCTTATGGATATAGTGGGTATGGAGATGTTGCTTAATGTTCTAATCACAGGAAAGATTTTTCTTCTTTACAATCTTTGAAGACAACTTCTGAAATGGGCTGCAAAACCATAAGCACCATCAGTAAATCAGGCTCAAAATAGTTCCTCTTTAGTGAATTAGATTTAAGTAATTTCACCCAATGACACAATAGTGTCCACAGTCAATAAAGGGTCAATCAAGAGTGTAGCATGAGTAGACACACTGTAAATATGATCCGTCTGTTCTTAAACAGTTGTCTTTCAGGACCTGTTTAGGCAGAGTCCTTATTATACATACCTGTTCCTTCTTTTGATGTAGTACCTCTGGGCGGGATCAGTATAAAGAATAAGCGGACCAGCTAGCACCTGATCCATGAAAGGCAGCTTAAGTTACATGATGTCTTGATGTCTAATGACCAGGTGTTCAATCTCTACCAAAACCCAGTGGCAAGCCAAGAGCTGTTTCTTAACTTACCTGTAAAAAGATTTACTTACCTCCTATAAGAACCTGGGACATTTCTATCTGCTTTCATGACATGTTACTGGTGCCTTAATACATCCTGATCTGCCCCAGACACATGGTTGAAGAAAGGCTGGGGATGTGGAAGTCACTGCTGTACATATCTGGTCCTTGTCTGGGTTTAAATAGCAAATTCCCTGCACCTCAGGATTATTTTAGCATGCAAGGCCCTTCATAATCTGGCATTATATGCTTCTAGATATTCATCTCCTGCACTGTTACATTCACCCTTCCTCAGCCATGTGAAACTACTTGAGCATTTAAAATGGATTTTTTTGGAATTCCTTGAGGGAAAATCTGCTTTGTTGATATCTATAAATCCCTGATTAAAGAAAAGGCTTTTTGAGCAAATGACAGTGGTTTTCCTTACTTTTTAAATAAATTTTTCTTGTAATAGAGCAAACATGCAGATTTAATAAACAGATGACAAAAAATGCACAGATTAGTGAATAATGATACAATGAACAGCTATAAATCTCACATATGCATACTCAGGTTGACAAATAGAATATTACTGGTATCGTTGATGTTTTTCCTTTATTCCTGAACTTATATGTAGCCACTGTGTTAATTTTTTTATTTCTACAGCTTTTTATGTGTTTTTCTAAACAAAGAATGTCTAGTTTTAGAATCTCAAGTAACAGAAATCTAGTTGTGAAAGTCATTGTTATATAATGGTCAGTAGATCATTTCATGAATGAGTGAGACTGAGGATCACAGGGTTGCCCATGGCATATACACAAGACAAGTCTGAAGTATACACAGACCAAATGCTGGCTGCATGGCAGAAATATGCCAGGGAGAGTGGGTTGCTCTGTATTTTTTATGTTTGTACTTTGGACACACCTGTATTGCTCATGAATGGATCAAAGCAAATCTTTTATGTGGAGTAAAGTAAGTGTCCTTACCTGACTCTGGCATCTGAGCTTTGAGAGATGAGCAGAAATTCATTAGCATATAATTAAGCTTAGTCAAGGTTAGATAAGTGTTAGTATCAGTCTGTTCTCTGCTTGAAAAGATGGTACCAGGGAGATCGAAGTCAGGAAGAGCACAATGGGAGAATGATAGGGAAGAGGGATGCCTTGGTGATGGCTGAAGTGTTGTAACAGACAATTGAGGGGGATGATCTTACACCTTACAAGCTTATAAATTCAGTGTTACTGCAATAAAACGTTAAACAAAAAAAATATTAAAAAGAAGATAGTAAGCCAGGCACCATGGCACGCTCCTTTAATCCTTGGGAGACTGAGGTTAGGAATTGTTTGAGTCCACGGGTTTGAGATTACCCCGGGCAACATAAGGAGACCTAGTCTCTTAAAAATAAAAAGAAGAAGAAGACTGTACAATGGCAATATATACTTGGAAAGTAGAACCTTCAGTATGGTGATCTTATGAGCACTATGGATAGGTTCCCCATCTATCCAGGTTGTAGGTATGACTCTAAAATCTGCTTTTATGATACTTCTTGGTATTCCCTTAACTGTATTTTGAGTGTAATCTTTTTTCTCATATCTCTTTCTTAGGGGGGGTTGGGGGAGTATGAGTCTGTAACATTTCAAGAGAAGTCACCACTGGTTTGCAACACTTTATATGATTTAGTCAGGTTGACATCTCTTCAGATGTATACCACTCTCACCACCAAAGCATCCATAATCCTCCAACGTAATCTATTGGGCCATCTCTCCTTTTCCTCCCTTCCCATAGCTTTCCAGCAGCCTCTATAGACAGATTTCTAGAGTTTGTTTAGGTTTAGTGGCTACTTGCAAGTTAGGGTTGGTTTGTTTTGTATGTTCCTGTATTTCCTTATATTACACATGTGAATGAGACCATCTGATTGTCTTTCTCCTTCTGACATTTTCACTTAGCAAAATACCCCCCACTTCCATCCATGTTATCACAAATGGCAAATTCATTTTTGAAAAAAAAAAAAAAAACTAAGTAATATTCCATTGTGTATATATATATGTATATATATATACACTGTGTACATATATATATATATCACAGTTTCTTTTCCCATATCTTTCTTGATTCTTAGTTAGGACTTTTTCCTCTTTGAAAGAGAGAGAGCTTGATTCTTGACAAGGTATGCTTGGGAGGCAAATTTTAGGGGACTTTGAAAGTTTGAAATGTTTTTAATCTATTTTCAACGTAAATGTTGACTATACAATAATTTAAGAAAACATTTTTCTTTCAGAATCTTGAACGCAATGCTTTGTCCTCTTTTTTCTTCTAGAGTTTCTAATGAGAAACCAAAACCATTCAGGTTCTAGGTTCTCATCCCTCTCTAAAATTCCTTCTTCTGTCTCTAGAATGTTAGAATCTTCTAGATTCTAGAAATTTTCCAATGTTCTGGAAAATTTCAAAGTGATTCACCCTAATGTAAGTCTTTTACATTGATTATGCCAGACCTAGATCACCAAGCAATTAATCAAGCTTATTAAAGGCTGACCAGTTCAGGTTTCTGATTTTCTGCAAGCCACTTGTGGGGTTTTCAGTTTAACAGTTCGTTTTTCAGTTTTGAGAAATTTTCTTGAATATTTCTTTTTGTTGTTGTTGTTGAGACTAGGTCTCGCTATTTTTGCCCTTGGAACAGCAGGCTCACATTGTCTGGGGTACCACGGACTCAAGCCATCCCTAGCCTCAGCTTCCCAGGTAGCTGGGATTAGAGGTGCGTGCCACCACGGCCAGCTATTTTTTTTGGAATTAGGTCCCAAGCGGGACTCGAACCACGATCCCTGATCCCCAGTGCGGCTTCCTAGGCTGCTGCTTACAGGCAAGAATATTTCTTGATAGCTGTGGCTATTATTTTTATAAATGCTTTTTCTTAGTTCTATTAAGTTAGACCTGACTGAAGTCCTTCCTTTATGAAAATACCCCTTGAGTCTCCAGGCAGTTGCTTATTGTTATGGAAGGTGAATCTGAGTTCAATCCCAGGCTAGATTTTCAGGGTGGCTTTGTAACCAGAGTGTTGTCACATGGGGGAAGCCAGACACTCCTGCTTCAGTCACCCAGATCCTGTCGGTGACTGCTGCAGAACTACAGCATAGTGTTTGAATATGAAATCAAGAACTTATACCTCAGAAGCTCAAATGGGGGCTTTGCAATAATGGAAATGGGGATTATTAGTGGACCAGTTAGGTTTCCAATTCTCCTTCTAATAATAAAGATTATTTGGAATTTTAAAGAGTTGTCACTTTTTTGTGTGCACTGAACTGGTGAAGCAGGTCATTCCAGTTAAACTTGTTTCTTGAATGTGGCACTTGATTTACTTTTATATCAGCTGGCATGCTTTGAAAAAGATTAGCTTCTTAAGGTTGGATAGCATTCTGAAAGGAATGCTGCTTATTTTGTTTTCATACAAGTAAATAATCAAATAGGTTCTACTTAGTTTAGATCTGCATAGTTAGCACCCGAAGCAACTCTTTAACTTTATAAACTCAAAAGATCTTTTGATGAATAAAGAACTCTAGGGTCTAACTAAAACTCCGTCAAGAAATCGACCGAAATATTAAAATGACTTATTTAAATAAATAGATGTATATGAAGAATTTGGGTGGAATTCCTTTGATACCAGGAATAAACATATAGCAGTCCATGGAAAATAGACGTAAATATGGAAGCTACTGTATAATGACCAAGAACATCCACTCTGGAACACTGGTACTAATATTGGGACTCTGCAGGATGAGGAGTTCCCTACTCCCCCTCCCCCAATATGGTCAGAACTCATCAATGACTTTGAACTAGGAGAATATACTCTTAGAAGAAGCAGTCAGCCACAAAAGTGTTTTCATATTATCTTTGTGTAAAAGTTTTTTTAAAAGAAAGAAGATGCCTCTTCTAACATTTTGTGGTCTTTTTTTTTTTTTTAAGGTTCTTGAACATAATTTTCACTTTTCACCTGTTCTGAAAGACCATCTGCTGAGAGTTTTAGTTTATAGCAGAATCAGCTCTATAGTTCTTCTTGGCAGAAGCACTGCAATGTTCCCTGGAGAAATGTACCATTGACCTAGACCTGGAGAAAATCTGACAGAGAAACAAAGATGAGCTAATAGTTTCACATAAAATAAATAAAGTTCACAGGGATTCATGGGTGGGAGTTAGCAAAACAGACTATGAAGACTTCAGATGGTAGAATTATCAGCTAACAGCCAGATAAAATATATGGAACTGAATTAACTTGAATTTCAAGTAATGGCTATATATATTTTAAGTATGTTCATGCAATATTTGAAAAATCTAAACATTTATTGTCTACTTGAAATTCAAATTTAATTTGGCAGCCTTAATTTTAGTTATTAAATCTGACAATCTTATATAGTCTATAGAGCAAATTTGTTATACATTTAAAAAATAAAAGAAGGAATTAGGAAGTCGAGTGATGACCAAGGATACATCAGAAATTAGCAGGTAGATATCAAAAAGAATGAAGGACCTTCTAGAAATAAAAAATATAAGAATCTAAAACACCAGTAAGATAAAATTGGGGGTGAGTGTACTGATCTGTAACTTATATTGATATGCCAAAAAAAAAAATCTAGACTGATGGATGCATAAAAAAAATAGATGCATGGATATGTGATATCCAGTTCCTGAGAAACTTTGCTTTGTTAAGGGAGAAAACTAGGAAGCCACACCAGTTCTCTCCCTTTGGATATGGTGAAAAAGCAATCATCTTCGACTTTTCGCAGAGCTGTTTTGCTAAACCTCTCCTAGGCCCACTCTTCCTCTGGAAAACACCAGCTAACCTCGTTAATGTCATCATTGGTTAAGCTAGTTTGAATTCAGTCTCCTATTATTTGGAGCCAAAGAGCTCATAACTTTTGTAATAATTAAATCTTCACATTGAGATGTTATTAAAATACTTTACTATAAAGCCACTGCAGTGAGCATGCTCACTTCTTAATTAGTTGGAAGACTTGTCAAGAACTGCCTGGTTTGGATGTAAATGAAATGAGAATAAGCAACTTTTTCCCTACATTTTGAAGTATATATGAGAATCATGTGACAAACACTGGTAGATGTCTACACAATATCTGCTTTTCCTTCTTCCTTACTCAGTATATTCTGAGCAACAAATGATGACCTTAAGTTGACATATTCCATTTTCTATTGAATCAACAAAGACCATCGGTGAGATATGAAGAGAAGTTATTGAGTATGAATTGCATGAAAGCTTCTCAGAAGACAGATAGACCCTGACTCAACATCCTTTTATTTCTTGCATCTTCTTGCTTTCTAGAATACTGATATGATGGACCTCCGGGAGTCATTGTGGACCATGAACAACTTCGAGTTTGGAAGCCATGTATTAAAATGGTGAATCAAAAAGACTGAAGGAGCTCAGTTATCTGATGATTGCGGAGTTGCCATCCCAGGGTTGCCTGCCTCTGGGCTTCCTTTAAATGAAAATAAACAAACCTGTAGCTTAATTTGGTTTGCTAATTTGCATTTTCCTTTGTATATGCTACAACTGAATTCTGATTCAGTTGTATTAGGTATGGTGTGCCACAGATAAGAATGGAAGTTCTGAAATCAGACAAACTAAATGATGACAACCTTGGGCAAGTTAGTGAGCCACTCTGAGTGTCAGTTCATCATCTTTTAAAATGGGGCTAGTGGATGAGACCTATATCAGTGTTGTTAAGATGAAAATGTTTAGTAAAATGCCTGAAATAGATGAACTGTGTGGCAAATGTTAGTAGTATAATATATTTTTTTCAAATGATTATCAAGACAAGCTAACTCATGCTACATATAATATAAAGGGAAGGCAAAGAGGATATCAGTAGCATGCAACCTAAGCTAAAACCTTGATATTTGTTTATCTTTCTATTTATCTTTTTTTTTTTTTTTTTGAGACTACGTCTTGCTATTTTTGCCTTTGGAACCGTAAGCTCACATTGCCCGGAGTACCACAGACTCAAGCAATCCCCAGCCTCAGCTTTCCAGGTAGCTGGAATTACAGGTGCATGCCACCACACTCAGCTATATTATTTTGGAACTAGGTCTCGCTACATGCCCCTGGTGGAACTTGAACTGCGATCCCTGGCCCCAGCCGTGGCTTCCTAGCCTACTGCTTACAGGCATGTGCTATCATGCCCGGCTCTATTTATCTTTTGACATCTGGTGCTCCCAGTCCTCAAACTTCCAACATAGTCCTTGTTAATCTGTACCTCTTCAAGAATCTTACCCTTCTTGACACCTTGTGTTACTTCCTATTTCACAGTAAAAACTGAGATCAATAAGAATGAAATTCCTGAATGCCCTACCCCTATACTTACTAACTTCTTTCCAGAGAATTTCTTTTTCCATCCAAAGGAAATTCCTTCCCTTGATTTGGAGATAATTTAATCAATTTAGAGATCTGGGCTTATCATTTTTTTGTATTTCTCTAGCCTCTCAGTCTATAACAGACTCAAATCTCAGCCATCTTAAAACAATCGAAGCAAAATACTCTTTGACACTTGGTACACCTGTAGCTATTAACCCTTATTGCTCCTGCTCCTCAGAATCAGGATATTTTTTAAGAATAGTCTACTTTCTACTAATTTCTAGCTAATATTGTTATTGATTGTTAAACATTTATAATGTGCCAGATGATTCATAAACATTATCTCCAATCTTCCAATCAACCGAAGCTTAAAGAGATATAATGTCTTTTTCTGGCACAAATGACTAAAAAGTGACAATCATAATTGGAATCCATATCTGCTTGAATGCAATTCATGTTATTTGCATTCTGTCACTACATCCCAAACATGTGAGTGCATCAGAGGCATCTAAGAACCTTAAAAATTCCATTTTTATCATATAATCTTTTATTGATGAACTTAGGAATCAAATTCATTTTAATGTCCCTGGAAGAATCTGATACAGTCAATTTGACGGAGATCTTCTCTACATAGCCTCTCTTTATTCCTCAACAAATCCCAGTTTGGATTACAAGACACCACCTTGTGTTTTGACCCACTGGACACTATCTAATCTTCATCCTGATTGGCTTTTAATGGCACTGGACAAGCTGACCAACTTCTAACTTTGGTTGCCAGAATACCTGGATTTCCTCTTCCTGATCAATACTTCTTTGTCACTGTCTTCCCTGTGTACTGTCCAACTCTAACCACCTCCTAAATATTGACACTCCCTATCTTGGTTTCTAACCTCACCCTCTTTTCCCCTCTAATCATTGTATTTGGATGACCTCATTCACTCCCATGGATCTAATTGCTGTTTATATATTAAGAATCCCAAACTGGTATTTCTAGCCTTGCTCTTGGCTGCTGGATCTGAAAGTCCATATTGAAAAGTTTCCAGTTGAGTATCACTCAGGTTTCTTAAAACTCAACAGGTTCATAACGGAATTCATAATTTATTTTGTCAAAGAACTTGCTTCCAAGTCTGGCCTCACAGGTATATTAGTGAGCCCAGGCTGCCACAGCAAATCAACACAGACTGGGAGTTTTAACCAACGGAAATTTATGGACTTGTAGTTCTGGGGCCTGAAAGTGGGAGATCAGGGGCCAGCAAGGAAGAGCTCTCTTCCTAGTTGGCAAATAGCTGATTTCTTACTGTGTGTACACATAACCTTTCCTTGATGATTGCCTGTGCACCTCTTCTTACAAGGCCACCAATCCCATGGATTAGGACCACACCCTTATGACCTCATTTAATCCTACTTTCAGCTCTAAATATGAGAGCTTCACTATTTAAATTTGTGGGGAGATACTCTTGAGTATTCAGAAACCTCAGTCTAACAACAGGACTACTAAACTGCTAGTACCCTGCAACCTTGTTCTTATCCAGAACAACAGTAAAGCAAGTGCTGTTGCACAGGTCCTTGCGCTCAGAAGGAAACTGTGCTTGGAATTTTGTGCTCTGCACTGTATTTTTAAAATTCTATTGTTCCTTCCTCTTGTCAGCATAGGCTTCTCCTCAGCTCTCTTGATTGCTGCGACCCAGCGGTAGGGTCTTGTGCATGGGGTATAGCAGAGTAAGCCTGGATACCTGGATACTCACATATGGCACTTCAAGCAGGGCATAAGCAGTGGCATCCTAGCCCCAGACTGTCAGTGCCATGTTCTAAGAGTACATCTACATGTAATGTGCAGATGAGCCTCTTGTCCATATCTATCCAGGTACCTAGTACATCCTAACACTGAAATACCAGTACTTGGAGATCATCTGCTGTGGATTCAGACTACGGCCTCATGAAAAGGGTAAATGCCTAGCCTGACTTGTAGGGTTATTGGATTGACAGGAGACAGAACCTAACAACTCTTTGCCCAGTCATGAGGTGAGTGCCCTAGGAGTCTTTGAGAGTGTGCACTCACTCAGTGGTCAAACCCTGCACCCAAGAGAATGTGACATTAGGAGAAAATAAAGATTATCATGAAAGGTGAAGAGAGGGCTCATGGAAGAAAGGAAAAGAAGTTCTCCCTGCATTTTAAACCAGAGAACCAGGTATTATTCTGAAGTAAGCCCTGTAAATTATGGAGTTGACTCTGCCTGCTCATTCTTTTTCCTTATTTCAGCCAACGATACTACCAATTGTTTCTCTCAAGTCAGTCCAGAATGTCTGTGACTTTTCCTTTTCTTCCCCCACAAAGAACTCTATGGCTTACTTTCTGGGTATTTCTAGTGGCATTTTCAAATGCTACTATTCATATTAATAAAAGAAATTTGGATTGGTTCTATTTTTTTTATTAAATAGAAGTAATAAATATAAACATTTTCCTAGAAAACTTTTTTCTCCATCAGGTAGGGAAGAATGAAAGAACAGGACAGTAGCTTATCATGTGCCTGTGATTAGAGGAATAACACCAGTTGGTTAAGAGTAGGAGGTAATGTCTAAAAACCCCAATGAATATCTAAAAGACCAACCAGGTTGTGGAGATGTGCATCTCTAACCCAAGCACTGGGAGGCAAGAGAACAGGGATTGATTGAGTCCGCGGGATGGGGACTACCCCGGGCAACATAACCAGATGTAGGTCTCTGTAGCACTTTAGCTGAGACATTTGAAAAAAAAATCATCCAAGGGACACAAATAATTTTTAAGTGAAATAGAATTTTATAGAATGTCATAATTTAAAAAAATGACATTTATTAAACTTAATGGTTTTTAATTATTAAATATTTGTTTATTTATTAATTTATAAATAAAATTTATTTTATATCTTTGTAGTCCCCAAGATTCTCCCACCACATCACCTGTGACCATGAACCGTCCTCTTGATCTCTGTGTTATTCCCTCCCCTGATTTCTCTCCTCCTCCCTGCCTTCTGCTGCATGATTTAGCTCTGTTGTTAGTTTGTTAGTTTTAGCTTTTTCTTGACCTTTTGTTTGTTTTCCCTATATCCCACATATAGTGAGACCATAAGTATTTCTCTTCTTTTTTTTTTTTTTTTGTTTGTCTTTGTGTTTTTGGAGACTAGATCTTGCTATGTTCCCAGGGACCGCAGGCTCAAGTTGCCCCAGGGTACCGCGGACTCAAGTAATCCCCTGCCTCAGCCTCCCGGGCAGCTGGGATTACAGGCACCCGACATGGCGCCCAGCTGCTTTTTTTCGAGACCAGGTCTCAATATATTGCCCAGGGTAGTCTCGAACCCATGAACTCAAGCGTTCCCAAGCATCCTGCCTCCCAGAGCTTGGACAACGGGCGTGTGCCACCACAGCTGGTTTATTTCTTTTTCTGACTGATTTCCCCTAGTATCTCTTCCAGCTCTATGTTGCTGCGAATGAAATGTCTTTTTTGATTGCTGAATAACATTCCATTGTGTAAATATACCACAGCTTTTTGAACCATTCATCTCTTTTAAGGCATTTGGGTTTCCAAATCCTGGCTATTGTAAATAGGGCTGTTATAAACATTGGAGTACAGGTGTCCTTTTCAAGCCGGGCACAGTGGCTCGTGCCTGTAAGCTTCAGCCTATGAAGCGGCCGGGGTTAGGCATCATGGTTCGAGTCCTGCTGGGGGCATGTAGCGTGGTGGTGCGTGTCTGTAATCCCAGCTACCTGGGAAGCTGAGGCTGGGGATTGCTTGAGTCTGTGGTACCCTGGGCAATGAGAGCCTGCGGTTCCACGGGCAAAAATAGAGAGACCAAATCTAAAAAAAAAAAAAAAAAAAAAAAAAAAAAAAAAAAAAAAAAAAAAAAAAAAAAAAAAAAGATGTCCTTTCAATTAGTGTTTTGTGTTTTTGTTGGTTTTTTTGAGACTATGTCTCACTATTTTGCCTGTGGAATCATGTTGCCTGTGGTGCCACAAACTCAAGCAATCCCCAGCCTCAGCTTCACAGGTAGCTGGGATTACAGATGCACACCACCATGCTCAGCTATATTTTTTGGGGACTAGGTCTTGCTACATTGCCCCAGGTGAGTCTCGAACCTCAATCCCCAGTCCCAGCCATGCTTCCATAGGTTGCTGCTTACACGTGCATGCCACCGTGCCATGCTTGGTATCTTTTTGATAAGACTCCTAGTAGTGGAATTGCTGTATTGAATGGTAGTTGCATTTGAGAATTCCGAGCATCCGTTCATGATGAAGGCCCTTGAAAATCTCAGGATGAAAGGGACGTATCTCAACATAATAAAAGCTATTTGACAAACCCACAGCAACCACCGTTAATAGTGGGGGAAAACTGAAATCATTTCCATTAATATCTGGAACCAGGCAAGGATGCCCGTTCTACTTCTTTTCAACATAGCTGAAGTTCTAGCTAGGGCAATAAGGCAAGAGAAAGACATAAAAGGAATCCTAATAAGGGGAAGAAAAAAATGAAACTATCATTATATGCAGATGATATATTTTATCTAGAGAACCCCAAGAAATACACAGATAAATTTGATTTTTCAAACTTCCCTTCCCCAACTCCTGCCACCACCCCTGAAGCTTTCTAGGACTAGATCGAAATTTCAGAGCAGGGAAAGGCCAGATGGTTGCCATAAAGACTTGCCTGTGTTTAAAGCATCCTTTTATGTACCAGTTGGCAAAGTGTGTCATGGGTGTGTCAAGTTGGTGTCAAGTTGTAAGGTGCCTACAAAAAAACACTCACCCTCAGAGTGTTCTCCCTAAACTATCACTTTCTCCATATCACACGTCAGCTGAAAATCCTCTAATAGTTTCCCAAATATTTCACAGGTGAAAGCCCAGCCTATTTAGGAAGATGTTTAAGACTTTCCACTCATGCTTTTCCCTTCCTATGCCAACATTTTATGTCAACTTTACTCAGCACCCAGCTTGCATAGCAACCGAGCCAGTGTCCTTTCTGTTGTCTAGTCTTGCTGTTATTGGAACTACCTAGCAATGTCTTTACTCATTTAACAGTCCCATTCAGCTGGATTGTTGAGCCCCTCCAAATAAAGTCCTAACTCCAATTTTATTATTATTTAACAAACACTTCAGTAGCATTACTGTACATAAGCATCGTTTAACTACTTTAAATATATTACTTCAATATATGCAATACTCCTGGGACATAAAGACTATTTTCCATTGCCAACTAATAGATGAAATTAACCAAGTTTGCTAGAGGCACCCTAACAGGATTTGTGCACAGACACCTGCTCTCCCATGGACTACAGTCCATGCTTTCAATTCTTACCCTGCCTCCAGGAAGCCTGTTAAGTTTACTCCACCTCATATTTTATGTTTGCTTACATTAAAAGATGACATACTGTTTTTTTAGTATCCTGATGTTTCACAAAGGACTTCTTCCATCCTCCTTCTTACTTTCTTCTTGCTTTTTTGCATTTTTTAAGGCCCTGGAGCAAATATGTTATACATGATTCTATGACTAGATCAAGACATTGTGCCAGTAGAAAGAAGAGACTAACAGCTGCCAGACGCTATCACAGACCAAACTAATCTCATTCTGTGAAATGAGGAACACCTCATTTTACTACCTTATCTGTCCCCAAAAAACTGGAGACAAGATGGGCATGTAAATCTCTAAAAAGAGTGATAAGCATCCCATCCCTCCAATGTTTACCTAAAAAAATTCCTTAAAGAGATAAAAATCAATTTGTGAGTAATCTCCCTGCCCCCAATTACCTCACAAAAACCGGTAAAGTTAACCTGTTAACCAGTTTTATTACACCTTCACCATTTTGCCTTCCTTTAAAATTCATCATAGATTGTCCTCTATTCTCTTATATATACCCCTTTCTTTGTTCAATAAAGTGTCAACTGGCTCATCACCTCCAGCCAATCCTTAACTCATAGTTAAGCAATCTCTCTTATTCTCATCCGTCCTTTCTTTATATCCTGCGCTCAGCTCTCAACAAACAGCTATTCAGCATTCCTTATGAATTGTTAGCACAAAATTACATTTTATGTGTTTTATTGAATGGAGGGATCATATGGGATCAGTTCACACATTGGCATGTGTATCAGGGTTCATTAGCAGATTAAAAACTGCCCTGGGCATTTCAAGAAGACAAGGAATTTAATCCAAAAAATTAGGTTCCTAAAAAATTGTTTGAAGGATTAGAAAAGTAGATTTTAGGTTGAAACTTTAGGAAGGATTCTCAGAATGCGTCTACAAAAATGTCCTGGTAATCTTAACAAAGGTAGCCAGAGGTGACCCTAGGAAATGCTTCTGGACTGAACACAAAAGCCCCCACAAGGTGGTGCAAATTTGGAGTTTCAAATCTTTATGTTCACTTCCAAAATACCTCTGAAAATGCCCAGGATCAACAATAGGTATATTCAAAATGCCCCCAAATCTCTGAAAGAAGTCACCTTTTAGAGGCAACTTGTGCCACTCAGTGGTTGCAATGGTAGGTGATAGGTGTGCACAGCCCAAACAAAATTTTGTTATACACACTTAAAAATGTAACAAGTAATGCTGAACTAAAAGATTCAGATATCAGTTCACTAAGTTATCCAGCTCAGCCAAAGAACAAAACTCCCAAGATGTACCACTGGATGTATAGAGCTACTGGTCGGATTAACCCCTTTAAGAGCTATCCCTGTCATGTTGACATGATCCTTACTGATGGAGAACAGATTATACGTAAACCCAAAGAGGAAGTTGCACAGATTAACACAGATGCACCCAAAGGAGTTGAAGATGCAAAAATACATGTTGCAGGCATAAATCCGGCATAAAAAGAAAAGAAAAAAATTTACCATAGGGAGGAAAGTCAACTTTGCCATCTTTGAGAAGTTTGGGCATCAGGACTCTAACACATACAATTTAGGCTCTAGAACAGACAGTGTTGACATGTTGGACTTGTTGAGGGAGCTGTTCTGAGCATTGCAAAATGTTAAACAGCATTCCTGGCATCTGCTTACTGCATGCTGATGGCCTCCCTCAGCTGTGACAATCAAAAACATCTCCAGTATTGGCTAAATGCCCCTGGGGGCAGACTAGTCCCTGATTGAGAACATTGCTCCAGAATATCATAATCCTAGTCTCAGTCAGGAATCCAGGAAACTGCTACTGTTTTGTTATTTCCGGGAGAATGCTGCTGTAACCATAATCTGTGGACCAGCAATGCCACTGGAACAGTCTGCTCCAAGCCACATCCACCACCAGGATCCATGCCAGCAAAATAAATGCCTGTGACTATCTTTCCACTTAATTTCAAAGTCAGTTCTTGCATAAAGATACCTGATTGGTGGAATTTAAATCATTCCAGACCCCAAGCTGCAAGGGAGTCTGGGAAATGCCATTTTAGCTTTCCTGTTTTTGCAGAACAAGAGAACATCTTGAGAAGGAAATTGATGTAAGTATTGAGAGACTCAATCTACCATATCTGCCACAACATGTCAACTTTTTGTTCTTGCCAAATGAACCAGGGAAGACCAGAATGTTAATCTATTTGAGTGTAAGTTTTTATAGTTCTAGGAAAAAAGAGGGACAAGAAAACTTTCCAGTTTTCATTATCATGAAGAAGATAAATTCTGGCACATAGTGTTTTACAACTCATTGTCTTAGTCATCTGAGCATTAACAATACTAGCTTGTGATTTCACTTTACATGTGTAAATGTCTTACGTCCCTGAAAAGTTGCAAGTCCTTTAGGGTACACTGTGTACTCTCAAAATGCTTGAGCATAACTATAGGCATCTCATGAATATCCCCGAAGAATTAGTAAGCCTTTTTTGGAAGTTAGATTAACTCATCACCATAAATAGAGTCAGGAATATTTCCTACCACTACTCTTTGGCCAGGGGGCAAGAAGCCCTTTAGATCTCTAGGATTATTTCAAAATCTTATAACTTGAAACATTCTGGGACCTTTAACATACCTCTTGTTGGCATTGAATCTGAGTTAAGAAATATATGAGAGGTTAAGAATATAAGGATTAAATTTTTTTAATCTTAAATATATGCAGCAGTTACTCCCACCCACCATTCCACATGAAGTTGCACTTTTTTTTCTGAATATACTCTGCAAACTCTTCAGTGTCTCCAGTCTCTCCAACACAGAGTGGTAGATTTTGTTTGCTCACCTTAAACATCTTGCTATGATTATCTTTTTCTGGATAGTATTTCTAGCACCCACCCAGTTGGGGGTGACAAAGGCATAATGGGGGTCCTGGATACCTATGAGGTATCACAGTGGCAGGAGAAGGGGGGTCTCAGGTTCCTCTGCATCCTGGGTGAGACTGCACTGCTGAGGGGAGCTTCATACTACATAAGCCTGCATTTGCATTTTAAAGGTATTTTATGATGCCCTAATACCTCGAGTGTGTATACCCCCACTTTGCAAAGTTGTGCAGAGAAGAATGAAACAAATCTGTGGTAACTATCGAGTAGAGAGAAAAAAATAGACAGATTTAATTTGGAAAATTAGGTAGAAGGCATTAGAGACTAATCAACAACTGAGAACAGCTATGAAATCACCTGTTCTAGACATTGTTGAAAGTGCAGTAAATATTCTAATGTAAAGGTTAATGAGTTCATTAAAATGAGTTAATGCTACAGTAGGTACTAGGTATATAGTAAATAAAACTAAACACCTCTCCCTCCAGGGGCTCACAGTTCCAAGGGAAGTCAACTTAAACCAAAGAATTCTAATAGCATGTGTAAGTCTCTAGAAGGTTCAGGGCATGAGAATGGAGAGCAAGGAGTGTCCAGCTACCTGGAGAAGTCAGGGAAGGCCTGAGACCACAGAGCATCTGGACCAGGTATGGGAAGATGAGTCAGGGTTAACTGGCAGTGCAGGGACCTGGAGAGAAGCCAAGTGCAAGAGCAGAGAATGCTGTGAAAGCAGGAGGTCTTAGGGAGGGGTGCCTGGTTCTGAGTGATTGCCCCTTGAGATGGGTGGTTGGGGGGGGCGCAAGATTGACTTTGCAGGAAGTTGGGTGCAATGCTGAGGAATTCAGGTGTATGGACATTGAGGAAAAAGCTGGGACACACAGCTAACATGTATCCCAGTAAATGTCAAACTGGACTACTGTTTTCAGAACCTGATTGCAGCACAGAGACTCAAGCCAGTGAGTCTGGCAAGGTATAAGCTGTAAGCCTGCCGGAAGGTTTTTGACCTCCTTATGCTTCTCTACGCCTCATTTTTCCCTCTGTAGAAAGAAGGTACAGTGATACCAGTCTCGTAGGATTGTTGTAAATTCAAGAAACGAGTATAGAATGTTTAGAATAGTGTGTGGCACATAGAAAGCATAATGTAAATGCTTACTATTATATGCTAGGAATAGTTAGTGATTCTCTTGAAAGGGGAAAAAATTGTTCCTGTATTTAGTGGGGTTTCCCCTCCTGTTGAGTGTGTGTGTTTTGGGTGAGTGAGTGCCTAGGAGGAGCTTGAAGAATGAAGGGAATGAGGGAAAGGCCTGGCATCTGTCCCATTTTGCCAGACTTTGTGCATCTGAATCCAACAATTCTCATTGGGACTCAGTGACCAAGTCACCCCAGAGAGTGGAGCAAGAGGATTCTTTCCTCTCTGTGTCAGCACTCAGGAGTGGTAGAACCAGTTGTATCCAGTGGAAGGACTGGGACCAATTTTCTTCTGGTCACACCTGTGGCTGAGGCACCTTCCTTTTGGATTGAAATACAGCAGAACCTTCACAACGAGAATGAAGTGGATGATCACATGTTGGCTTGTTCCTCGGCACTGGTGGCTTGCACCTCAGACACCCCAGAAAAGACTGAGGGCGTCTTCAAGGGAAGGTCACCATCTGAGATCAATACTTTACAGTTCTGAGATGGGGGTGAAGTTGTAATTTTGGTAATCATGTTAAAATGATCTAGTACTTTCTAGAGAACATCTGTGTTCTATGACAGAATATTTGTGGTTGTTATCGTTGGATGACAATTTCAGCTTTTTCTTTGTGCTTTTCTATATTGCCCATTTTTGAAATAAACATAGTTAAGTGATTTTTTTTTGGTTAAAAGCAAAAGTTAGGAAAACTAACAATGCACAGCAAAAATAATTCTTAGGTGATAGGAAAAGGAATGGAAAATAGCTTTGGCATATGAATTCTGGTGGAAGGTGAGTGAAGTGTATGTGCAAATGGAGATGTGAACCTGTACCTCCAAAGTTATATAGTTATCTAAATAATTGACAAATTAATAAAATTTGAGAAGGTTTGGATTTTACTGCAGATACCCAGTGGAATTTTGTTGAAGAATTTTAAGGCATGGGGTGGCGTGATCAAGGCTGAGGGGATTGTGGAAGATGAATTGTGGGTGGAAGAAAGGGGAGCAGAGACATTAGTTAGATGATGTTCACAATAGAGCAGAAGAGAAATAATAATGTTTTGATGAGGTGGTTGATGAAGAAGGAAAGGATGATATATGAAATGTTTAAGAGTTAGGCCTGTCTGGGTCTCATGATGTAGGAGAGGAGGTAAGAAAAAAGCAGAACCCACCACTTAACATCCTCTCTGGTCTCCTGGCAGACCTTTCAACCCATTCCTCTGTGTTGCCTTTTGGAGAACAGATACACTTGATTCTCCAACATTTGGCACAAAATGCAACTTTGTCCTGCAGAACAGCACACATTTGTGAGTCAACATCGCTGATGAGTTTGCTGTAACTCTTTCTATTCTACTGGCAGATAATTCCTCAGTGGACAGGAAATGGAGCCAACCTTGACAAATGATCTCCCCATTTTAATCATATCCCCACTCTTCCTTCTTTGGTTTTCATTATAATACTTGGGAACCCTGTGAAAACTGGGATTTCTCATCTCACTAATAATCTTCAATTAAAAATGACAAATGTGACAATTTTATAACATGGATGTACTTAGAAGAAATCATATTAGCAGAAACAAGTCAGAAAGGAAAAGACAGAAACCAAATGGTTTCATTAAATATATAGGACATAGGAAAAATAAACAAAAAGCCATGAGGAAAAATAAAAAAAAGTTAACAACCAAACTGAAGTACATAACTCGGGGGTGGGGGTGGGGTGGGGGGGAGGGGGAGGCAGGAGAGGGTGGGAACGGTCAGGGAGGAAAGGCAGTGGGTGAACCCCAGGGATTACAAAGATGTGAAATTTATATATAAATAAATTATTTAATATAAAAAAGGATTAGGTTCTTCAGATGCTGTTCAAGTCACATTTTTAGTACAGGGCAGGAAAAGGAGACTATCTGCATGCACATGCAAGGGCCACATGTTCTGTTGGCTTAACAGAAGATGTCCTGAAGTGAAACAGCACACTTCTATTCCACAAAAGCCATTTGACCTGTGTAACCAGGCTTGAAGAAGTGATATTTATCATCATCTAGAGAAAGCCAACATTCACAGGTTTGAATTTTGAAATGCCATTGAGTGTTGCATGTGATAGACCTTTCAGTCCAAAATTACCACCTTCAGTGTTTACCACCTGAAGTCCCTTTTGAAGACATTCTACCCACCTCCTCACAAATGCATTTTATTTCAGCACTTTGTGTAGCACCTCAATTCTTGCAATCTTTTGTAATCCTATAGGTAATTATGGCAACAAGTGGTCACAGATTTAATTGCTAGTAGAAAGTATAACACATATACCTGGTAGGCGGTGACTTGACTTGGGCTTAGTCTGGTTTGAAAACCCCTTGATTCTCTTTCTTTTTTCTAAATGGATATCTAAATTCTCAAATCACTCTCATTCCTGGATGAGAACTACTTGATAGTTCCTGGATTTGCTCTTGGTGTTGTTTTTGGAAGCTGCTGCGATTCTTTTCACCCAGTGACAAGACTGCTTTCCTCCCACAGGTCTTCTTTCTAGCTGGGCTTGGCAGCTACCTTTGGCTTCTACCTTCAGGGACCCCACCTGGGACATCTTGTTATAATTTTAATTTGCTCATTCTGAGCTCCCCTAATTCCTAGAGCACAGATCTTCTCTCTTTATCAGAGCCAAGAGCACAAACCCAAGTGCTTCTTGAGGATGAACTCTGTGCCATAGGTTAACTCTGCTAGGACTAACACATTACTGATAAATGTTCTAGAACTTCTGTTTAAGTTCTAGAATTCTGTAATTCTGTAAGACCTTGTCCCTACTATTGTTGCTCCCCCATCTCCTAGTCTCTTGCTTTAGGGCATCTGGGATAACTTCTCAAAGGTGAAGAACTTTCATCTGCTGAGGCTGTGTTCAGTAATGAATAGTACACTGAATTTTCAGTTCACATTTAGGAAACAGTATCTCCCAATTCATGTCTATGATCTGGGCATTCAAAGGTTCTAAAGCAGCTAATTCCACCCCCTCCACCTTTACTTACAATATTTTAACTATATGTGCTTCATCATCCTAGAGTTTTGCCATAGGGTTTGCCATCTTGGGGTTTTGCCCTAAGGTTTCCTAGGTGAACCTTAGGGAACAAACACACAGGGTGTGATATCCAAGATACTAAGCAAGATCAGAGGTGGGAGCCAAGGATGACTGAAATTATTTTAACTTGAAAATCCCATCCTGTGTTTTCATTATTCATAATGTCTTTGTTATCTGAATTGAGGTGGTTTATTTGGGAG
Organism: Uropsilus gracilis; assembly: GCA_004024945.1. NCBI lineage: Eukaryota > Metazoa > Chordata > Mammalia > Eulipotyphla > Talpidae > Uropsilus > Uropsilus gracilis. Next base: position 8,644 of record PVHY01012688.1, on the reverse strand, counting down.
AAGAAAATGTTTTCAAATGTGAAATTCTAGTATTTATTCAAATATCAGTCTTAGTTTATTCCTCAGAAATTGGAGAATACGGAACTTTCAAGTCAGATTCTGACTTCCCCAACAACCAATTAAAAAAATTCAAATGTTCAGAAAATCTGACAAAAATATATAGTTAATATCCATGTCTCCACCATCTAGTTTCTAGAATCAGAATTTAATTTTCATTAACTAGAATGACTATTTTCCTAAACCTCTGAGTGATGCTGAGCAGAGTGATAGCACTACCATAATTACAGAGGAAGTATTCTCTTCCTACTGGTAAGTCCAGTGCTTTGTAAGATTGCTGTACTGTGGCCAATTTCATGAATGTTTTAGACAAGCCAACACAGGTCAGCTGTTAGCTGGGTGGAGGAGCTTCTAGAGAATTCTTCCCACCTTAAAGAAACAAAATTTCAAAGTCTTTTGGCTTGCTGCCTAAAGACACCTACAGTTTTTGGCTCCTGTAAGCAGTTACTGTCCAGAGCCATAACCTAGGACTTTCTGGTTGTGTGATGAGGGAGCAACTACTTCTGCTCTGGGCTAGAAGGTGACAAGGACAATGATGGAGAAAAGGGGAAAACTGGGATTCATATCCCCCTAACATGAATTTTCTTAAAATTGATATTCTTCGCAGCATCTGTCCCCATAGATGGCACAGTGCTCTGTGATCCCCGTAAATCTCTTCTAGAAATGCATACAACCATCTCCCATGAGTCAATGACTCCCAAAGTCATTGAAGCTTTAAAGGGTAAAGGGAACATGATTCTTTGAATCTAAGGAAAATGGTGGCAATCATCTCTCTTAGCCAGTACTAGCTACTGTTTGTGATATTGATAGGGTGTGCCCCCCCCCCTCTTTTTTATCCTTCTCTCTGCTTCCTATTGACCATCCCCCCTTGGTGTGTTACCTCCCTTTTCCCTCTGGGCCGGACTTCGACCTCAGGACCCTACATTACATAACCCCAGTCTGCCCTGGTTACTTTTAGAGTAACCACTTTACTCTCAAAGGGGGGAACTGGCCTCAGGCTAGTTGCAAATTTCTTAACTGCATTTAGCACAGCCTCTTTCAGACACAAATTAAACTCAGCAAAGCATACTCCAACACGGAGTTCAAATCTGCAAACTTTTTAACTGCATTCAGCACACATGCTGCCAGCCTGGGTCAGCCAAGGGTTGCAGGCCCTCGGTGGCCACATGGCCAAGTTTACATGACTCACATCTTTACAAGATGGCCTATTCCCATCTCTCCTCCACTGAACCTCTCTCTCTATCCAGTTTCCATATTTGAATCTGCATCGAATCCCCTCTCTTTGTTTGCACACCCTTTATATACCCTGATTTTCCGCCTTCCAGGAAATCTGCCACACTTCTTTCTTCCCCCTGCATCCCCCTGAAGGGAAATTCTGGCTAAGGTCATTCCCCCATTTTAACATTACCTGTCCTTGAAATCTGCAATCTTAAACAGGAGGGGGGGGCACACCCTATCAATATCACAAGCTACATGTTTCAATTAATAATAACTCTTTCATTTTGACAAAGCGCCATATAATCCTTGGTTTCTCTTTTTTTTTTTGAGACTATGTCTCGCTATTTTTGCCTGTGGAACTGCTGGCTCACGTTGCCCATGGTACCACAGACTCAAGCGATCCCCAAGCCTCAGCTTCCCAGGTAGCTGGGATTACAGGAGAGTGCCACCATGCCCAGCTATATTTTTTTGGAACTATGTCTCACTACAAGCCCCTGGTGGGGCTCGAACCTTGATCCCTGGTCCCGGCCGCGGCTTCGTAGGCTGCTGCTTACAGGCATGCGCCACCATCCCCAGCCTCTCTTTTCTTGAAAGGTCTTAGGTTAAGAACAACCTCCAAAGCAAAAGGATGTGTGCTCACCAGTGAGCTAGCTGCTTCTCACAGATTAAAAAATAGTATTGTGACTGAATGAAACATACAGCAATATATATCCCATTCTTATCCTGTAAGAACCTGTGTTATTTTCTCTCTATTAAAGTCCTTTGGACATCACTGAATGTACTATTTTAAACAGGAGTGGAGTACTTGGGTGAATATAAAAATAACACTTCTTGAATGAGAATAGTATTTTTAAATGGAAAAAGTCCTTCCCTCTTTGCCTTCCTGAGTGCATGGCTTTACTCTAGATCAAGGACCAGTCAGTTTTTTCTGTAGAGGGCCATAGTAAATATTTCAGCCTTTGTGGGCCATGGGGTCTTTCTTACAATTTAGTACTCAGCTCTGCCAAGGCAGCACAAAAGCAGCCATAGAGCATACACAAATGAACACGCTGTATTCCAATTAGATTTTATTTATGGGTGCCTAAATGAAGACAACTATAGTTTTTTGTTTTGTTTTGTTTTGTTTTTTTTTGAGACTAGGTCTCGCTGTTTTTGCCCATGGAACCGCAGGCTCTCGTTGCCCAGGGTACCACAGACTCAAGCAATCCCCAGCCTCAGCTTCCCAGGTAGCTGGGATTACAGGCGCACACCACCACGCCCAGCTATTTTTTTGGAACTAGGTCTCACTACAGGCCCCAGGCGGGACTCGAACCGCGATCCCTAGCCCCAGCCGCTTCATAGGCTGAAGCTTACAAGCACGAGCCACCGTGCCCGGCCGACAACTATAGTTTTATACACAAAACAATTTCGTATTTAGGTTGCGCGACCAAGCTATATCGTGAGTTAAAATTTTACAAACCCATTATACGATTTATAATAGATGTTTCTTCAACTGCGGTCTAATTCTCAATGTTTAGATATCTTTCATTCAATTTGTGAAATCACAGGTTTGAAGACATCTTGAGCCTGTATTTTTTTTTCACCATAATTTAAAAAGTAGCATCCAGAGTAGAGGTTGAGAACACAGATTTTAGAGCCAGTCAGATGAGACTGAAAATCCAGGTTTTTTGACTTTCACACTTGTGGGATGTTAAGTCAATTAAACATTTTCACATATTTCTTCATTTATAAAATAGGCATATAGTTTGCTTGGAAGAGTAAATGAATTACAGTGTTTAGTAAGGCACAGTCAATCTCAAAATTTCAGTAATCATTACCAAATATTGATTTTTATTTTTATCTGTGTAGAAATTCCATTCATAATGTTGGAATTCAATCATCCATTTTGCAGTACCTACCATTTTGTAGTTAGGAGGATCAATGCAATGTAATATCCTACTTGAGAGTTTTTATGTTCATTGTGACACAATAGGTAGACAGATTTATAAAGTGGATTCCTCAGTGTCAGTTGGCTCATAGAAGTGTGTGTTTTCATGTTGAACTTCCCACTGTGACTGCCTCTACATTTCTGTGAAATTATGATATTTAAAAATTAATGTTTATGAAAGCATTGAAACAAAGAAGTTCAGATTTCTTATGGAAGTTCCAAATCTTAATAGTCGTCAACCAAATTCAGTTGTAAAGTTCTTTTTTAGTCTTTTTTAAAAAAACAGATAATCGCCGGGCACGGTGGTGTGTGCCTGTAAACAGCAGCCTAGGAAGCTGCGGCGGGGACGAGAATATCAGTTCAAATAGCTTGGCATGGTGGCATGCGCCTGTAATCCCAGCTACCTGGGAAGCTGAGGCTGAGGATTGCTTGAGTCTGTGATACCCTGGGCAACGTGAGCCTGTGGTTCCACAGGCAAAAATAGCAAGACCTAGTCTCAAAAAAACCCAAAAACCAAAAAGCAAAACAATTGATATGATACATAGGACAAAATTCAAAAGGTATAAAAGAGTATATGGTGAAAAAAAGTCTAGTCCCACAGCTGCCCTCCAAGGAAGCAAAAACCACTTCCAGAGATGCACACATGCAAACACACCAGTGTGGTGTGTACACAATCACTCCTTGCTCTGCCTCTTGCTTCGTTATTTAGAATATACCAGAAAAATTTGCTATCTCTCCCAAGCCCACCTTGTATGTTTTTTAATGGCAGCTCAATATTTCATCAGATAGATGCTCCCTACATTATTTAACCAGTCCCGTGTCGTCGTCCCGTCCCCCCCCCTCCCCCGCCGACAAACTTGTAGACTGTTTCCAATTGTTGGCTCTTACAAGCTAAATTCCAATGCTGCCTTTCCAATGCTAACTTTTCTTCTTCCTTAAACTGTGCTTTTGTTCTTTTTTTCTTCCAGCACTACTGAAAAGTGATTCTGTTGGACTTTCCCGAGTCCCTTGACCCGAGCCTCAGCAAGTATTTGCGGTGTTACTGGTTCTTCCTTCAGCATTGTTATTTTAAATCTCCTGTTCATCTGCCTACTCAGGCCCTGGTGGGAGCCGGGTGTGTTATTAACTGTGTGTCAGAGTGTGTGCGTCTGTGTGTGTGTGTGTGTGTGTGTGTGTGTCTGAGCAGCAGCGAGCGCACGTGTCCTCCGCCGATTTCTGGTGCCTGCGTGCGTGGGAGGAAGTAATTCTGAGAGCAAGTGACTGCTTGTTCCTTTCCCAGAGGGTGTTGAGCCGAAGTGGCACTGCGATCTGTGGTATGTGGGACCGGCGTGAAACTCCCCAGGATCTTCTCCCAGCTCTGGTCCCCAATCCTCCCCTGAATCAAGGAGGTGTTTAAAGGTGTCTCTTAGAAACAGGCACAACCCGGGCAGCCCCACTCCCGAACAATGGGTCCTTTCAGCCACCCCCTTTAGATGTATGGCTTGTCACCATGACAACCACCCCATTATTGAAAGTCAGAGCGGGTCCCGCCTCAGACACTCTCCTCCCAGGCTCCCCTCCCCCCTCTTGTCCCGCCGTGTGGTGTGTGTGGCACTGGCAGCTGTTGTCAAAAGAAGGCACCTCTTTGTCTCCAGGGGATGAAAGACATTTGGTTTTCATCGTCACCCTTTCTCTCCGCCCGACAACTTTTCTCCGCGCGCTACACCCCTGTCCCCAGAAGCTACGGCCCAGCTTCGAGGACCCAACCGTAGCTCTCGGAATCACGCATCTCAAAAGTTTTTCTGCTTTTACCTCAAACTCTTGGAGTTACTAGAAGTCTAACTCTCAAGTGTAGTATGCAAACTCGACGAATTCGCTTTAGAAATCCCGGACTTCTTATCCACTGTTCTGGGAGCTCTAGTGCAAGTCAGTTCTCCCCTCAATAGCACCACCTTCTGTAATGAAGAGCTTATTACCTAGTCTATGCCCTCACGAGCGCAGTGTTCGCCACCAAGACTACAAGCTGGGCCTGTTCCTTGGACTAGAGACTGGTTGGCTAATTTTTCCTGGGGAGCTCTCAGCTCACTGCTTGACACTTGAAAAAGGAGTCCATACGATTATGTCAACAGTACCACTTGGATTTTTCTAGACAGTTCTAATTTAAATGTATTATTAAAGTATCTTTAAATTTTCATATTGTAATGAATGCATACATACAATTAATTTTGTTTGTGATAGGACTTTGTAAGTTTACAAAATCAGAAAAAACTTTGGTTGACTTTGTGTCTGGATTTGGGGCTCAAAGATGATTGCCCCTGAACCTATCTTCTGTATTAGGATCGTAAAATGGGGACAGATGGTGTTTTTGAGACCTATCTGGAAAGGAATAAAAAAAGTTTACAGTGGTGAGAGGAAAAGCAAGATCAAGAAGGAGGAGGGCCATTGTATGGGAGAAAAATGCTAATACTGGTGTGGCAAGAAAGCAAATGTAGGCAATACTGGGTGTATTGAACTATTGTGAAGACAAAAACACACGTTAGCAGTCAGTGTGAGTGGAGGAAATCATCAATTTTCTTAAATTTAAAAAATTTAATGAACGTTACAATTAATTTAAGTATTTTTAAAATTTTATCTAACACTCATTAAGTAGATGTTAGAGGTAGAAACTTGAGGCTGTTTCAGATCTCACTGAATCTTTCTACTGGTAGTTTTTAAGTAAATTAAAGTTTTAAAAGGAACTTTTAAAGTATTGGGAGTGCTGAAAGTATAACATGTTCAGCAGGTGACTGACAAAAGGCATATGTTTTTGGTCTTTCCTCCAATTAGTAACAATTACTTTTGGTAAACAGGAAGCAGCCAAATCTGGCACACAGGAAATAAGTATTTGCAAAGCAAAGGTTTGTTTTTTTCCCCCTGAGAATAATTTTTATCTACATAGCTATCTAGAAAATCATTAAGTATGTTACTCTGAAAGCCTGTCATTTACAATCCAAGCTCTTGTCTTCCCCAACATTACTGAATAAACTTTGGAGGAAAGTCTTTACATTTTTCTTTGATGTGATGAATATTTCACCAGTGATTTCAAATAAGAGTCACAACAGTGTCACAATTTGAAATTCTTAGTTTACTTAAAAAATTTTTAATGCTTATTATTAAAAGTAAAAGTAATTTCCTCTTTGTGACAGGAGTACTCATGGTTATAGCCATAGTCTGATATTGAAGCTGGGACCCCAACATGGGCAGTATTAAAATTTAAGCACTGATGCCATTAGCTGTGTCCGAAAAACACAGAGGCCTAAACAGGGTAAGGGTACTTTTTTACTTTGTTGCAGAGAGAGAAGGGGGGAGGGGGGAGCCCCCTGGAAGAGTGAACTGGTGGTGGCAAGGAGCCATGGTGGCTGGCAAAAGAGTAGCTGGTGTGGAGACTGTGGCACTGCAGCAAGGTGGTACATTGAATTGGTACATGGAGATGGCCAGGGATTTGGAAAACTTATTTGGAGGAGCAAAGGGGTACCATTATGGACATGTGTCTTTGGGACCTTTGGGACTGAAAATGGTGACTGGGGTAAGATGACTGGCCACTTGTGGCTTTAGGACTTTTTGTTTTCCCTGTTAAATCCCTTGTAAATAAAACCCTGTTGTTAAACTGTGTTTGACTGGCAACTGCTAATTGCGGGTGGTACGAACCTGAGGGAACCTGGGTGACAGAAGCCGTATTTTTTAAAAAATCTATTTATTTATTTATTTGTTTGTTTGTTTGTTTGTTTGTTTGTTTGTTTGTTTTAGAAGCCGCATTTTAAATGTGGCTTGTTGGTTGAAGGCTTCTGCACCTTTTGGACCTGATTTCAGTATGTATCACTAAGTACATCATTTTATTGAAATTATCCATGGAATTATGTAGAAATGTGGTCTATGTTGCAGAGACACCCGGCAGGATTGAAGACTGAGGTCAAGGGTATAGATCTCTAGGACTCTGACCTCATACCAATCAGAGGAGTTCTGCTTTAGCTATTTTCATTACTGAATGATTTCATTGCCCTCTCCCCAAAATTTAGGACTGGAAATAGAAATTTAGAGTTGGAAAATATCTTAGAGATCAAGTAGTCTCATCCTTGCATTTTAAGAACATAGAGATCCAAGGAATTTACCTAGATAACTTGCCCAAGATCATGCTGCCAGTTTGTGGCCATTTATGATCTTGTGACCACTTGTTATCCCCGTAGCCTTTTCACACCAAAGGTGACCGCATTAACCCTCCCTAGCCATCAATTACAGGATCTTGTTACTATACACATTTTTGTCTTTTCTTCTTATTTTAGTCTGTTTTGTAGAAGCTAAAACTATTTTATGGGACTTTTCAGATTTCCTGTCTTTCCCAAGTCTTTCAATTCCAGACTCTATTGAAAATATCCAATCTATGTATTTAGTATGTTTGCTCTCTTCCTTTTCCACTGGTTATGGCCAACTGGTTAGCTATGTATATAATATCCATTCTTCTCTCTTCCTTATTAACAGATTACCATAGGAAGGGTGTGGTTGCTAGTATGTCCAGATAAAAACATTCCCAGGACTCTTAGCTCAGTTCTAAACAATAGAGTACAAATGGAACATTAGTAAAACCTCATTAAAAGGAACTGACTCCATTGATTCATCTCCTTTTCCTATTGCCTCTCCTCCCAATTTGGGATATAGCTTGATGGCTGGAACCTCAGCAACAATAATGTGAGCCAGAGGGTAAAAATCCTGCCCCAGAAATGGTTGAATGGCCAGCCAAGAGAACCTAAGTGGAGCTTCCATTCCAGCCCTGGATTTCTTATCTTTTGACTTCTCATCATGTGAGAGAAAAATAAACTCCTGTGTAACTTAGGCCAGTGTTGTTTAGGTTTTCTGTTATATGTGGTTGAATGTAATCCCCACAAGTTTCCATTTAGGAAAGAACAAAGAAGGCTATGAATCAATTTTATTGAGTGATTTTTAAAAAGATACAATTGCCTATATGGTACTTAACTGTCACAGGGCTTATAAAATAATTAGAAATTAACTTTGTCATGTAATGAAACCACCTTTCCTCCCTCTTCTTACCCCGTGGCTAATATATATATATATATATACATATATATGTATATATGTATGTATGTATGTATGTATGTATGTATGTATGTATGTATGTATGTATATACATATACATCTCTTGTCCAGACGCTGGGTCCATGTATTTTAAGACCTAAAATTTTAAGGGCTGCCTTGACATCTTTGAGAATGACAATGTCCAAATGCCGAATTGTGAATGCCCCTACTCTGGTCAGACATGTCCCCCACCAACAAGGAAGTCTTCCTGCTTGGCTAATTTACCTATGAGTTGGACCAGCTGCACCTCATGCAGTTCTCAAACTAATTGATTTTACCTCCCTGTAAAATGATACCACCAAGACAATTACAAAGTTCTGCAAGAACCAAGGGTCA
>PVHY01012687.1:0-43652 GCA_004024945.1 Uropsilus gracilis | reverse complement strand
GCGTAGTATTCCATCGTGTATATGTACCACATTTTTTTTAGCCAATCATCCGTTTGGGGGCATTTGGTTTGTTTCCAATTCTTTGCAACTGTAAACAGGGCTGCAACGAACATGCGCGTACATGTGTCCTTTTGAATTAATGTCTTCATGTTCTCTGGGTATATTCCCAGTAGTGGGATTGCTGGGTCGAATGGTAAGAAACTGGAATCGGAAATGTCCAGAAGAGGTCAAGCCAAGGCAGAGATATACCCCTCATGTCACCTTATTCTTAATGCAAAGGACTATGTAACTTTCAAAAATGTGCAATCACTAGAGAGTTTATCATGTTCATGTTATAAAAATCCAAATATATTTGTTTTCCATGGCTGCTATAACAACTCATCCTATCTTCTGCCTCACAATACTTATTTCAGACTTTACCATTTCCCTCAATGTTCTAATTATTTTCTTTCCCCTGTTATTCTTTCAATAGATGAACATCCCTGCTATTTTATAAAAAAAAAAAATACAGCCATATGATAAAAACATAGTAATTAAACTAGTGATTGTCATGGAATCTGAACTTCATGAAGAGAAGTGTGAGGGAATGAGAAAGGCTGAAGGATTGGAGTTTCTTTTCTCCACTTGATTTTTACATAAATATTTATATTCTTTTTACTACAAATATTCTATTACTTAAAAAAATAGAAAATGTCTCTTCTAATATTGCTACTTGCTTTATTTGATCTTCTACTAACTTCTTTTAATGCATTTTCAGGTTGAGAAAAGAAACATCTACCAAAAGATACTATGTATATAATTTGGATCCCCTTCATATATATTAGAATCATGAGAGTAGTCAATTCTCTCACATAAACAGATCATCAGTTTCACAAAATGGATGGGAGAATATATTATATTTTTCTCTTTATAAGAGGTTCTTAATTATGATTTAATTAAGGAATGTTGGTTTATATATATTTAGCTCAATGTGTTTTTATCTTATCATTAGTTCAAGGTCTTGGTAATATCACAGTTCTGAATCCATGGATTTACAATTAAGTAAATTAATACTTAATTTATGAGCAAAAAAAAAAAAACTAGCCATTTGTTTTGGGTCAACAGATTATGTGCCTGAAAATTCAATTAAGAAATAAAATTTTTACATGAATTAGAAACATGAATTGAACTAAAGATGATAAATAAAAACACATTGAGATAAAAAGAGACATACTCTAAGAAGATGAGTATCACTTTATCAATGGGAAAGTTTCTCCAAATTTTGAGAGATCAAATTCTGGAAATATAAGGAGACATGCGCAGAATAATAAGATAAATTAGAATCTTATATACAACTCCAGAAGTGTTGAAAGCATCCTTATTGAGACAATATCTACTCCAATAGTAATGGAGAATATATTCTATCTCAAAGGAAATCTTAGGTAACTGAGAATTGGAAGGAAGGGGGAACCTAATTCTCATCTTTTTCCTGAAGAAGGCCTGATAACATCAGGGAAAATGTAATAATCATATCTGGTTTGGCTTTTATAATTGTTGCTTGTAAAAAGAAGTACATAACTCTAAACAAAGTTTGTAGGGGCTTGGATAAATATGTCGTTGATTAGGACTATGAATTCCTAAATCCACATCCCCTAAGCATTTGGGAAGAGTTTCCCATTGCAAAAGAAATGAATATGAGACTAGAATCATGTGACTCAATATAGCTGAGATAGAAGCAAAAGACAGGTTATATCATGTCCATTTTGGATACAGATACGTTGAGTCCAAGGAAATCTAATTATCTTCCCTGTAGGACACCAGTAAATGAAAATAGATTATGGATGACTTCTATATACTTTGGTCCTTTAAGAAATTTAGTATAACCTTGACATATTGAAAGCAAATCTATCGCATATTGTTTAATTTTAGTTTTCCTGAGTTTTTAACTGAACTGAAATGCTAATTACTTTTAAACACAACTTTCTCACTCTACCGTAACTTCAAATTCATCTATAAAGTCAACTGTCTAATTGACATCTCTAGTTAAATGCCCTGTAAAGAAATCTACCTCAGTATAATAAAACTGTAAACATTCCCCCAAATATATGCACAAGCACACAAAAGTTCACACACATACTGCAAAGATTTCTTTAATTCCACTTTATCAGTAGGTTCTTCTTTATTCTATTCAGTCATTCAAGCTAGAAACAGTTGGCTCTTTTTCCCATATTTCAATGTATTCCTCTAGGTTTCCTGATTTTGACTTTTGAAATGATGGTGGGTAAGTGGATGAAAGCAGTATTAAAGAGATCTACATTCCTCTACAAGGTCTTGGAGACCTAACTAAACAATCACAATATATGATACTGTTAATCCTGAATTCACAGCTATATAATTCCTCAAAATAGTACTATTTGCATATACCACCTGGTGACTGGAGTTGATGCCTTCCCAGTTCTGCTTCTATTTCTTCCTCTTCACCAAGGTTTCCTTCTGAATCTCATTATTTCCTTTCTGAACTGGAGTGGAAACTTAAATGACATGGTTATGAACTAGAAGTGTCCACTTATATAGACCTCAAGTTTTTTCTAGCTATGGGTTCCCTGTTTACAGATTTAACCAACCACAGATAGCTACTGCATGTATCTGTGAATGCAAGATCTTCCGCTGTAAGTAAGCAGGGAAACTCTAAGTGATACATGAATTTCCAAATTTTTCACTATACGGGGTGAGTATCCCTACCTAACTGCCTTCCTTCAAGGGCCAATGACTCTTAAATGATTGTTTGCTGATTATCCTCCTGCAGTCTTAACTATACAATTTCTCTTTAGCATTACTGTCAAAATAACTCTAAAATATCGACAGATTTTTAGAATCTGTGTGACAGATTCCTCCTAAAACTTATCTCTTTTCCCCAGTTTCTCCATCATACAATGTAAAGTTCTTAGTAACATTTACAAAGATTCATATCTTGTATGCTGCCTAGTAAAAGAAGCAAGACTTGAAAATTTTTTTAATGTATGATTCCATTTATATAACATTCTGGAAAAAAAGAAAACAGTAGTTTTTTGAGTTCTAGTAAAAGTTTGGGGGGAAATCAACCACATGAGATAGCATGGAGAAATATTTGGAGGAAGAGGAGTTAATGGAATTATTCCACATTTTAATTATGTTAGGCACATAACTACATATTTATAATATCTAAAAAAGCTGCACACCAATAGGACTATTTAAAAATAAATTTAAAACATCATGCAGAGTGTGTTTCACTTGGCTTTATTTCTAAGCATATATGATATTTGTAATATAAAACTAACACAGTTACGCAGCCTGTGTATATAGAAATCTTTCTGGCAGCATACAAAAATCTATTTAAAGTAGCTGTCCCTAATAAAAATTAGAAGATGAAAATGAGTCTTGACTTTCATTATACACAGTCTTACATTGTTTGATCAGTATAATACATTCCAGTGAAGGAAATATTGCACTAAAAGAACATGTAAACATTTCATTGCAGAGTTTTGAAGCCTACCTAAATAAGTTTTCTTTCTGGCCAGGCAAACTCTTTTTTCTTGCATTTGGGTACAACTTTTCTTTTCCTTGCATTTGGGTATAACTAAGTTAAAGAAAGATTCTGAAGTTACCTAGTAATAGAGGCAGTCTGAATATGGTGTTGCATGCTTTCCCTGGTCCACAAGACAATCTAACAATTACTCCCTGTTGAGTTGCCCGATCCAAAAATCGATGGAATTTGAAGCAGCAGTTGTTTTCTGGTACAAAGAGTCTGAGTTTCATCAATAGCAGTGAACATAACCTTTTGAAGTAAAACAGATTTGAAAAATATGGGTGCATAGTATACAGATGCCCAATATGATAGCCATTCAAAACTGTATATATATAGAGAAATATGTCTATGAAATTTTCCAATTAAACTGCCAATTAAATATATCAGAGATGAGACATGAACTTGCCATCAAGAAACCTATAAACAGCATGAGGTGCATGGGCTTTGCTATGTCTTAAATGATAAAATATAGGAACATTCTCCCCCTGTCTTCCCCCCAACATTCTGCAGGATGCAACGTGACTGCCTCACCAGGGGCACATCTCAAACATTCAGTAGGATGATCATATTCTCAGATATATTGAGACTAGAATAGCATCTTGATAAAAATCAAATGAAGATAGGAATTTTTAAGAACCGCATGTCTACACAAATTTTTCCCTGATTCTTCCAGATTGTCTACTTCGATAATAATTTCATCTGCAAACAAAGTTTTATTCCTTCCTTCCCAGCCAGTATATTTTACCTTCCTTATATAGTCTTTCTGCATTAACTCAAACCAAGTGCCAATGCTGAGAAGTAGATGTAGAGAACATCCTATTCTTTTTCCTGCTCTAAATAGAAAAGCTGCTAACTTAAGACAGATGTTTGGTACCTGGTTGTTTTTATAGATTTTTGTTATTAAATTGGGGAAGCTCTGGTCTATTCCTAGTTTACTGAACTTTTATCAGAAATGGACATTGAATTCTATTAAATACTTTGTCAAATATTTTGATACAACCGTGTGGTTTTTCTTCTTTAGCCTATGGAAAAGACAGGTTACACTAAGTGTTCCCGAAATGTTGTACCAACTTCACACACCTGAGATAAATCCCACTTAATCATAACTTATATAATTCGTTGTGTATATTGTAGGATTCAATTTGCTTTTATCATATTGAGCATTTTTATATCTGTATACATGAAACATATTTGTCTGTTTTCTTGTCATGTGTCTATTGTAGCATTAGGGTCACCCTGGTTTCATAGATGACTTAGGAAGTGTTATCTCTATTCTGATTTCTGAAAATCAGTAAAATATGTGTGCAATTTCTTACACAAGTATTCGATAGACTTGAGCTGACTCCATCTCAGCCAGTGCCTTTCAATTTGAAAGGTTATTTTGTTAGGAATCAAGTGTGGAAGGAAGAAGAAAATGAGATGGAAAAGTAATAACTATCAGAGAGCAGTCAACTCACAGACCAGGGACCACAGAGCATGATCTGAATTGTTCAATTTAATGTAATTATGAACATCCTTATATAGCTTGTTAAGGAAATAATCACAATAATCTAGCAGGGAAGGTGAAACTCAATTCCAAAGCAATGGTGACAAACTGCAAGGATACAGGTGATAACATAGGAATCCACCTTTGGGGGGAATCATCATCATCTATTAGTCATAAGCTTCCTGAGACATTCCAAAGAGGTTAGGAGACTGTGTCACAGGTGAGAGACTGGCTCTCAACCACCCTTCACTGTGCCAGAAAGGGTGAGACAAGATAAAAAGTCAGCTCATCTCTCATTCCGTTCCCACGTCTCTCTTTTTTTTTTTTTCTTTAGTAGATATAGGCCTATGAGATTTATATTTCTTCTTGTGTGAGTTTTGGAAGGATGTATCTTTCAAGAAATGGGTTCATCTAAGTTACCAAATGCATGAGCACAAACATGTTCATAATATTCCTTTATTACTGTTTAGACACACATGAGATAAACATTGATATTCCTCCCATTTATTTCAGATATTTGTAATTTGTGTATTTTTTTCTCAATTGGACTAGGTAGAAGTTTATTAATTTTACTGATATTTTTAAAGAAAAATGTTTTTGATTTTGTTAATATTCTCTATTGATTTCCTGATTTTATGTCATTGATTTCTAACTTCATTCTTATTATTTCTTTAGTTCTACAGACTTTGGATTTTATTTGCTCTCTTTAAAAAATTTTTAAGACAAAAGTTTAGGTATTTTGTTTTGGATACTTGTACTTATTATTGCATACATTCAATGCTATAAATTTTCCTTTAAGACAATTATAAGCAAATTACAACTTTTGATGCTACATTTTCATTTAGTCCAAGATTTTTTTTTTTAATCTCTTGGGATTCTTTCTTTGATGCGTGTATTATTTAAAAGCATGTTTTATTTACTCTTCATGAGTGTCTCAATTATTGATTTCTAATTCAATTTCATTATGCTCTGAAAGAAAACAATGTTTTATTCTTAAGTGGTTTTCCTTATATAATTTTAAAATGGCCCCTAAAATTATTTCTAAAATTAGTATTACCAAAATGTTCTTAATTTCCTGTTCTTTTCTTTCTTTATCTCTCTCTTACTTCTTCTCCTTCATCTTCCCCTTCTTCCATTTTTTTTCTATTTCTTTCTACCATTCTTTCCTTTTCTTTCACTACCCTCATTTCTTCATCTTCTATATTGGTGCTTATATGTGATATAATATTTGATATTTTACTTCCATTTTTGTGAATAAATTATTGTTATTGTTGTACCTACAATAAATTTGTTTTAGCTAAGATTTTAATAACACTCAATATGAGAATCTTTAGCTTGAATATTTAGCCCTTCTACAATAATGTTAATATTCATTTACATGATTTTATGGACATTTGCTTTCTATGTGATTGCTAATTGTTCAGCTTAAATATCTATCTTTCTCTTATTCATGTCTTTAGAAAGAAGTGGATTTTTTGATTTGCAAGTTTAATATTATTTACCATTGCTTTAGCACTTACCTTAGATTACAATTTACATCCTTAATTTATTAATATCACCTAATATTACTTATTATATATATATATCCTCACCTCAGGGTAATGCAATAAACTTGTGAATTTTCTTTCAGTTTATCCTACCCTCAATTTATATGCTACTGACATCATGTGCTTTACATTCCTACATATTTTAAAGACCACACTTCATTAACATTGTTAGTTTTCACTGCTAATATTTAACTACTTTGAGCTGTATTATGATTTCTGTTGCTTTTATTTATTTCTTTTCCTCTGAGCTTCCATTTGGAATTATTTAACTAAATAACAATTGTGTCTTTATTGCAAATATTCTAAAGTTTTCTTTCTTCACTTAAAAATATAGTTATTTTTATTTTTAAGTACATCTTTGCTGGGTATATGATTCCACTTTGGTTTTCACTGTTTCTTTTGACATTTCTATTGTCAGTTTGACATTTATTACTTTGTAGATTATCTGTTATATTTATAGCTGCTTTTAAGATTTTCTCATTTTCTTTGGTCTTTTGGTTCACTACAACATGCCTATGGGTATATTTCTTGTCATTTAATGTGTTTAAGATTATTTTAGGCCTTAGAATTTGTTAATTGTTAATATTAGTTAATTTTACAAAACTTCACTACTTTTTTCATTTTAATCTCTTAAGGATTACAATTAAACATATGTGTAACCTTCTGTTATATTCTCTCCTTCTGGATCTTCTACCTTTCCATTTTTTTAATGTTTTTCTTCTGAACTATCATTCAGTTGACTAATTCTCCTTTTGATTGCAGTAAATATGCTATTGATTATTTCTATTGAGTTCTTCCTTTATGATATTTTACTTTCAGTTCACATATTTCTAGTTGATTATATTTAGAATCTCAAAGGTCATGTTCTAATTTCTAATTCTTTGATGAAGTTTTTAAATTTGACCTTTTTGATCTATCTTACCTATAGCACAGTTGCATTAAAGATTGAATCTTTTAATTCATGCTGAGAAAGAGAGAGAGAGGCACTCAGTGGATCTATTTTTTTATATACATAACTAGTATTTGCACTGGTCATTATTTACATACCTTCTTCAATTCTATGCTAAACATTGATTTTGGAAACTCATTTAAAGATATAATTTAATGTCTAAGAAAATATTATCTTTTTAAGAGGGGATTTATGTTTTACTTTTAAAAAGGAATCAGAAACACTAGAAATGTAGGATGACCTTAATACAATTTTAGTATAATTGAGGTCTTTTTTGTCTGTCCACTGTAGAGTTGATTTGTTTATAGTTCACATTTGTTCTTTATTAAATTCTTTCACCATTCCAAAGCAGAATTTAACATTGGTTAACAGTATTTCTACTCTCACAGACCCCAAAATCCAAGTCTTATCCCTTTGCCTATGATATGGACAAAGTTATACTCAGCAACCCAACCACTTTATTCCGATAGACAAACAATATAGCAAAATAAAACCTCTTCTAAAGATGGGCTCTTTTTAATGGAATTTGACTTTCATGAGAATTTAGTTTAATAATTCCTTACTATGTTGGTAACTCCTTGCTACTTTTAAGCAGATTTTTTTCATGCTTCTTTTAACTTTTTAGGTGACCAAGTGATCTGTTCTATCATTTCTAGAATACACTAGAAGTTCCTGGGAAAATCTTCATTTTAACCAGAAACTGGTAATTGTTATATTTTTCAAAATTGTAATAATGAAAATAAATGTTCAAATCAAATAATAAAATATGCTATTAAATATTATGTATATATACTAAAATAATATTATTTTCACCAGATAAACTTTCCTAAGTTTGTTGCATAGCTTTCTCTATTCTTCAGAACTTTATATATGATCATTTGTTTCATATCATTTAATATTACCAAGGAAATAGTGAGAGAAGACAGCATTAAACCACATACTATGATAATAGATAACTAACAAGTAACTCAATTACATGCTTCATCCCTTTATTATTTAACTAGAGCTGTATAATAAACCACCACAAAATTCAGCATCACAAAATAATAAGTATTTGCTATTAATTATGAGTATGTAGATTATATGGCCAATTATTCTGATTTAATCAAGCTCTCTTATATGTCTGTTAGCAGATGGCTGATGTGTGTAACTTAGTCCTAAAGATGATCAAGTCCGTTCTCTGTATGGTCTCTCGTTCTCCAGCAGACTTCTTGTGGCAGTGGCAGAGATTCAAAGAGAAGTCTGAAACAGTTCCAAGTCTTTTGAGGCTGAGGTTTGGAATTGGCATACAATAATTTCCATTGAATTCATTGTCCAAAATCAGAAACAATACAAAAAAAAAAAAGACCATTTCTTAATTGGAAGAATAGCAAAGTCACATTGCAAAGGATACAGATAAAGATATAGAGAACTTGGGACATTTTTGCAATCAGTTTGTCACATCTTTTAGGGCTTGGTGTGTACAGAAATGGAAAATTAATAATAATAATGATAATAACAATGATGATGAATAATTCATTTTCCAGTCACGATACATGACTCTTTATGCATTATTCTTGGGTTTTTTTCAGTGTTTTAAAAAATAACCACATTAGGTCATTGAAATTCATGGCAATGTAAAATACTAATGATAATATGAACTACCAAAGGATAATTAGATATTTATAATTAGGAATTGCTACCTTCAATATAGTCAATCTTCTGATACTTGTTTTTGAATTATCTACTATATGATAGATATTCCGCTTGGAGACAACTTTTCACTGATAAGTCAAATATAGCTCTCTACAAAGAAGTAAATGTTTGTTTAAGAAATGCTTACATATTCAATAGAATATGCTTTTGGAGCTAAAGATAATTTTTTTTTCAAAAAGATGTTTCCATTTAAAATTACTATATGAACATATATAGTCAAAATTCCAGAGGTTCATATGTACATAGGAATTCTTAATTACCAATTGACTATTTTATTTGATGTGATATTTGACTCATGGTTTTTTTTTCCCAAAGTATATTCTTATATACAAATTTTGGCACAATTAAACATTTCACTTATTTTTACATACTTAGTTTCAGTGAAATACAAACTTACAATTACATAAGCTGAACATCAGAGATAATTTAAACCAACCATCCTATATATCTGAAATATCTAAATTTTGTAACACCATCAGAGAGTAGCAACTATATTTGAATATGTGAGGCTGTAGTTAATTTTCAGCCTTTGAAAAGATACAACCTGAATTTCTTTTTTGGATATCCTTTCTGCTATTTTACAACTTGCAAATATTATTCCCTATGACATAAAATAAAACACTAACTTCAATATCAATAATGTTAGCTCCTAATAATAGTAACTAATAATGTTAGCTGTCATATCCCAGCAGTGAATTCCCATTTCATAATTTACCATTGCAACTCCAGTTGCCACAAGGTACATATCAGTTGCTGCCATAAATGGGAATGTAAAAAATTTTCTATTAGAAAGGAAAATTCTATTAGTTTCTGATATTCTGAAAGTGCCAAACTCTGTTTCCAAGAGTGATTTGGTAATAGCTTCTTTTTGAGAATCTTAATATTTTTGACCTTCACAAAAGGCACCTTTTCCTTTTCAGTCAGTATAAATCTAGACTCTAAACAACCCCAGATACCAACTTTTTAATGTACAACAAAGTCAATAAAAACAGCTAAACCAAAGGGAATTTACGGACAAACTTAGTTGTTCCATCAACAGGTGTGGAACGTGGAAGCAGTAGAGAGATGGAGCTTCAGATAAGAGGTACACCTCCTAGCTCTTTAGCCCCCCATCTGGCACACTAAAGAGTGGTCTACAGCATGTCTCTCACCTGTAACCCAGCTTCCTAACCTCTTTGGACTGTCCCAAGACATATGATGTATTAGTAAATAACTGTTGCCCCCAAAGGTAAATTTTTCTGTTATCGCTCATCCTGCATCCTGCCTGCTGCATGTCAAGTACGCTTTGATACTTCCTCATTACATCATTGTAACATTTTCTTGCTGGGGTATATAAAGAGCATCACAACTTCATTAAAGTTGGACCTGGACGTGCTTCCCAGGATCTCCGTTCTGTGGGCTAGACTCACAGATCACTATCAGTCTCTTCCATCTCATTTCTTCATTCCACATGCGACCCCTAAAAAACAGGGTCAATAATACACATGGGGTCAATGATACACATTTTTTCCCCAAACTGTCATAGATTCCTCACCAGTGAAACTGTAAAATAGATACTTTTTCTTTATGGAAAAGATAAGAATTTTTCCAACTTTTGGTCAGTAGTTGTTACTAAATCAGCAGGAAAACTTCTCATCATAATATTCATTTTTATCTTTTAGAGTTCACCAGTCACTCTTTCACCTGGTTTTACTAGGGTTAAACAGAATCCATATATCCCTGCCAATGAGGGTACTAGCCTTGATGGGACATTAGCAGGGTCCATTCTTAATTCTTGATTGTACAAGATAACTAATTTAAATTAGCCTTATAATTTAGTATGGTAAGAATTGAGAAAATTATGTTGAGAATAGGTAAAAAGGGTGGAGAGGTATCTTCATGGAATCTTTTCCATATCTCTATGGAATATTTTCTCTCTTTCCTGATAAATAGTATTTAATTTGGAGTTCATTAGTTAGGATAAGATCATCTAGTGCTATTGAAGTTTTAGCCTGAACTAAGTTAAAATCATGCCCCAAAAGCAACAGCATATAATCACAGGGTATAGAAATATCTGGAACTTCTGTTTACGGATAAGAGTATAGGAATTGGGCAGGGGTCTGGCTACTGAAGTGTCCTCAACTTACCTTTGCTTTTTCTGTGACTTAATCCTCATAAGACCTCTACCTCTAAATCTCTAATTGCCTTTAAATTACTGATTATAACTCAGCTATCCAGGGATTTATCTAAACCCTTCTTCAACACATTAAATTTTCACCAGTACAATCTGTTGAGAACATCAAGTTTCAGATATGATTTGACTGTTTCCACCCCTGCAAATACAATCATATTTTTCCTTTGAGTGTAACAGAAAAGTATTTGGTTCTTGTGTTTTTCAAACCCATTTACAGAAAAGAAACTGCATTCCCATAACTGTTCGATTCAAAAAAGAAAAAGGATTATGTTTATGTCCCTGTTTAACCAGTTCTGTATTTTAAAATATAAATGAAGTAAGAAGTAATAGAGATGGAGGGACCCTCCCACATCAAAACTGCAAACTGAAGCAGAGGAGATGATCTTCAAAGACCACTCGCAGAGGACTGAACTCACAGAGAAACTTCTTGACCAACACTGGTCAGGGGCAAGACCCCCAAAGCCCAACACCAGAGTCATAAGGAAAAGCAGCAAAGCAATAAAGATGGGATTGTATTGGAGAGGATGGCCTGCAGCAAGAAAACATGGACAGATCACAAACGAATATAACCTGGACAGCCAACGCAAACTTAAGACTGAAAATCTAACAGCAAGGTTCGCCTGGACCCAACAACGCAGTCTCTCACCCAGAGAAAAGACATTAACATAGGAAAGAGACTAATGGACTCAGCACAGCTAATAAACAACAAAGAGTGGGGTTCGAGAGAATGGAAGGGGCACCAGAGGGAGGAGGGAGGGGGAAAATATATAACAGAGAAGTTGTAACCTAAAGAACAAATAAAACTGTATGAGATACCACCTTACACCAGTAAGAATGACCCACATCCAAAGAACGGACAACAAGAATTGCTGGCGAGGATGTGGAGAAAAAGGAACACTATTACACTGCTGGTGGGAATGTAAACTAGTCCAACCACTATGGAAAGCTGTGTGGAGGACCCTCAAGTTAATGAAAACTACCATTTAGTTAACCAAACTACCATTTGACCCAGCAATTGCTCTCTTGGGAATCTACACAAAAGAGACCCCAATGTTGGTACAAAGGGACACCTGTGCTCGGATGTTTACTGCAGCACAATTTATAATTGCAAAGTCATGGAAGAAACCTAAACACCCCAAAACAGATGACTGGATGAAAAAATGTGGTACATATACACAATGGAATATTGCTCATCAATTAAAAATGACAATTTTGACGATTTTATAACAACATGGATGTACTTAGAAGAAATCATATTAGCATAAACAAGCCAGAAAGAAAAAGATAGAAACCAAATGGCTTCACTAATATATGGGATATAGTGAAAAAATAAACAAAAGTCTTGAGGAAAAGTCAAAACAAACTAAGCACCAAACTGAAGAGCACAACTTTGAGCAGGAGGGAAAGAGGGGGTGGTGGGAGGGGAGGGAGGGGGAGGTAAACCCCTGGGATTACAATGTTGTGAAATTTATATATAAATTTTAAAAACTGTATAAAATATGAATGAAGATTAAAATAACTTCCTCTTTAAATTTTTGTATTTAGGGTTTGCTGCGGGGTTCAGTTCAGAAGAGCTGTCCCAACTCATGTGTAGGTGCCATGTGGGCCAATTTCAGCCCACACCTGTGACAGCCCAGACATCAGCTGCCACTGAACCCATCGTGAAACCGTCTTTCCCCCCCACATGGTGGGGATGAATCATGGCCAGGACTGCTTCTGGGGACCACCTGGGAAGGCCAGCACATACACCTGAGGCCTGCAGAGCGCAGTGTGTGGTGGGAGAGGGGATTGAAGGGTGGTTTGCCACAGTCCCCTCTCATTTAGCCTCCACTCAACACTAGCAATAAGTACATCGAGACAAACGTCAACCACAGAAACAGAAGAGGAAAGGAACAGCAAGAAAGACTAAAAACACATGCCTCTAAGGCAGGACTCAAAAAAACAAGGCAAGTTCACAGAGCAATGAACTGTGAGAACAAACATGAAAGAGCTATGTCTACCACTCACTGGGGAGCTGTGACCAAAAACCCGGCACAGAGAGGCTGTCAATAAAAAACAACACACTCCCTTGGTCAGAGGGAGGACGCCTACAGAATGGCAGTGGCCTAATAACAAAGCTCCTAAGAAGGAGACTAGGAGATCTACCATTAGCCAATGGCTGTCCCCATCGAGGAGCAGCTCTACCAAAAACTAAGACTGGGAATCAGGTCTCCAAAGCCAAAGACCTGAAACATAATGGAATGGAGCAGCAAAATGAGGCAGAAAACAAAAGAAATAACAGCCACCAAGAAACAAGAAGCATAGATACAAGCCAAAAGTGCTCGGAATGGCCAATGATTAAAAAAAAAAAAAAGACTAAAGGGCTAAACACGAACAATCAACAAAAAGAAAAGAGGCGAAGACACTAGAGGGGGTGTGGTGGGTGGGGTAATCCCATGGGGATCAACAATTATGCAATCATATATAGTACAAAATCCAAAAACAAATATTAATTATAAAAAAATAAATAAATTTCTGTAGCTATTTGCTAATAATAGTAACTTTTAAATACTCTAATAAAGTTATTTTCTCAGACTATGAGAAAGCAAAAATTTTTTTGTCACTAAGGTTTTTCCACATTACTTTGTCTCTGGTAAATGAAAATTATGCAGCAAGTTACCATTTTTTAATTGAATTTTAATTCTTTTTTTGAGACTTTTTTTTCTTCCTATTGGAAATATGTAAGAAAAAAGCAACTATATAACTTACTCAATTCCTGTGAAACTTAATTGATGTTAAGGATAATAACCAGTAAATGCCACGTAAGATAATATCCAGTAGAAGGAATAGTGTTTGTGAAATTTTCAGAATGAAACCTAATTTAATAGTCAAAATTTTGAATTATAGAGTTTAAATGATAAAAAATAAAAATAAAAACAAACTTGAAGAACCTAATTATTATTACTAGAGTACATGTTATATATATATAATATATATATAGAGAGTACATATTATATATATAGAGAGAGTACATATTATATATATATATATATATATATATATATATATATATATATATATATATGAGACAGAGACAGAGAAGGAAAAATATCTGAAACTACAAGAAAAAAATTTAAATGAAGTGAGCTCATTAATTCAAATCTATATTCAGGTATGGTTAAAGAATATATCTCTTGCTTGAATTGTCTCTTTTTTTTGGGGGGGTGGCACTGTGAGATGGGGTAGATGGTTTACATACATCAACCTTTATATTAACTATATTTATGATGTCAATTCCCCCATACTTTACCATTCTACATATAAATGCTCACATCCATGAATTAGACATTAGAGTGTGAATTGTGAAATATCAATCCTAAATCTTATTTTCTAAAACTGCTTAAATTTCATATTTTATAGTATCTTTCAAATATTTTATAAGTTCCAGATATTCAGTTCATGATTCACCTCTGAATTTAGAATTTCCTAAAATGAAGAAATAAGATGTTCACTTTTGTACCAAATTTTCTAATTCTAAAAGTATATTTACCACTATTCATCAAGTTGCTACCTCAAGTTTGCTACCCTGTGATCAAATCCATAGTATTTTAGCTAATTACTCAGTTACATATCAAGTTTCTACCCCTACTACCCTTCCCCCTTTCTTCTCTGTCTCTATATCATTCTACCCTCAGCTACTGGGAACATATAAGAATCAGAGAAATGTACTTAGAACAAAGAATCATCTGTTTCCAAATGTCAAGAAAATACTGGGCCCCATTTTAGAGTGCATTGTTGCCATTGACAACTAATCACAAAATATATGAAAATTTTTCTGTCTGAACCTGTGTTTGCTTTGTTTTGAGAACAATGACTGCATTGCTTTTAATATTACATTCAGTCAAGGAAGCATTTTACTTGGGCTCCAAAATAGTCAGGTCTTAAATAAGGATTAGACTTTAAATTATATTCACAAGTGTTATTTATTATTTATTGAAATACTGGCTTGTTCCAGAACATTTGGATCAGAAAGATATCTCCCACTTTTTTAAACTGCAGTTGCCTAAATAATTCTTCTTCCCCATGAATCCAATCAGAATTTCCACTTGTATGACATCTCCTCTTCTGGGTGTGTGGGGGCCCTAGTTGGAGCAATCTTAACCTATTATAGAGGTGAATCTCAGAAGAAAACTGGTTTAGATGCTGATCATTTTCTTCCCAGAAGGATTATTCTTTGCACAGATATTTCTACTGCTTCACCAGGCCCATTTCTGTTTATCATGGAAAACTGAGGGAAGTAGTCTTTGTCAAACCACAAAAATATGTTGCCATATATTTCCCCTGAGGCAATGGGTACCAATTTGTATCAAAGTTATTTTTAAGGTTTTGATTTTTCCCATAATCTCACAAACATTCTTGAGATGGTTTGCTCTCTGTAGCTCTAAAAAGAGAAATAAATAGAATAATTTAAAATTTTGCTACATTAATTGGGACATGGCAATCTGTCACAACCATTTTCAGGTTATAGTATGCATTGAAAAATGATTATGCCTGTATTAGCACACTGGATCAAACTGGAATATAATTGCGAATATCTGCAGAGTTTGGTAAAAAGTCACATTTTAATGCAATGCTGTAATATTGGAAAATAAAATAAAAATGATAGAAAAGTAGTGGCTATTAAATTTATATAAAACTAAATACTTTATTTTTTCTTTAATGAGAAACTTGAGTTTGCATTCATGAAAACATTTTTACATTTGATTTTATGACTAAGTTTTGCTATAGAATTCCCAATCATGATCTTGAATGATGATCTTTCCTCATATCCCTGAGAGTCATAGTAAATAAAAATCATTATTCATATGTAGATAATAAATAAATTTTAAACCATTTTTCCATTTCTATAACTGCTTAGTGACTAGAAAATTAAAATTATATTTATAAATGTAAAAACATCTTTTTCCTTTCATTAACATAATCTTGAAATATCTTATAGTAACACAAATGAATTTCAAATCCACATAAACCCTGTATCTGAGATAGTTTTAATAATGCAGAACACTAATTTGCAGGCTGTGTCTGTAGGGTAAATGAGTTGGTCATGCTTTTTCTGCCATTTGCTTCTATGAGCAAAACCTGTGGTGGTCTACCTTCCCTATGATCATACATACCTGGTCCAGTGGGTATGCACATGTATAAGTAGGCACACCTGGGCCTAGGAGGCAAGGATAAAAGGGCGGCATAACCCTGGAGGTGGGTGTGGAGTTTATGGAGATTACAAGCAGGTGAGTGGTGCTGGGCAACTCACCTGCCTCCCAGGACCCCATCTCTGGCCCTGGCCCTAACCCTGACCCTGGGTCTATCCTACCTGATGTGTCTATGCCACTGCTAGAACCAATAAAGAACCTTCGCAGATTGGTAAGCCTGACGTTTGCCCTAAAAATTGGTGATAAGAATTGGTTACATTACAAGTGGCCATACTACTGCTACTTGTATGCACTAGCAAAACAGAAGTCACAAAAAGAAATTCAGGAGACCTCTGAGAGCTGTCTCATGGCTGTGCTAAGACCTTCATCCCTGCACAATTCACTTACAGTCATTGTTTATGATTTGAACAAAAACAGCTCCTATAACACCCTGGGCTGCTGAAGCTGGATGCTAAAGTCAATTTCTATACGGTAGAGTTGCTCCTTAGTTCTTAGCAAGGAAACTAGAGCAAAGATTGTCAGATGTAGCTCTTTGAGCACCTGCTTGAAGATCCAACCTAAGAGTGCCAAAGGATAAAGTATTTCTCAATGTGTGGATACAAAATCAACAGTCGTGGCAGCATCACCTATCAACTTACTAGAAATGCAAATTCTCATATCCCACTGGAGACAAGATTCAGAAGCTCTGGGGTATGGTCCAGCATTGTGTGCTTGAACAAGTCCTCCAGGCTTTCCAATTAATTTATGCTCAAGTCTAAGAATTACTGAATTCTCAGCATTTCAGGGAACATTTGTAACATAGTCACACACACACGAACACATCTTACACAGGTAAGATGCCTTTTCTGACTTTTATAGTGTGGACAACTAACTACCTCTGGACTAAACATGATTTTTAGAATGGTTATTATCAGTAATATGGCAGAAATTTCAAGAAACGAAGAACCAAAAGGTCAGTTAAATTCTCTTCGACTGGTCTTATATTCACTACAAGTACAATATTGCATAGAATCCTAATATCACTCCAACTGTCCACAGAATTTGACAAAGTTATTTCCTCCTTGGAACACTTTGTGGTTTTATGATAACTACCATTTAGTTCTTCTTTAGGCTCTGCTGGGTTTCCTCATCTTCTCAAACTATAAACTTTGACTGCCTCAGGCTTAGTCCTCAGTTCTGCTTTCATTATGAATTCTCTCCTCAGGTAATCTAACAAATCCATGACTCTGAAAAACATTTGTATACAGTGATACACATTTGGATTTGCAGCCAAATGTTTTTTTTGAACTTCAGACACCACATCATTGAGCCAACATCTCTACTGGGATGCCCAACAAGCACTGTGGCATTAATGTGCCCAATTCTTAGCACCTGCTCTCAGCAACACACCTCTCACACCCTGTGACATGTACCAAAGATGTTCTTCTACTAGGAAATGAAATTATTTTCTTCTAGTTGTTTAAGCAAATGACACTGCTTTCATTATTGACACCTTTATTTTTCCCACAGTTCGATTCATCATAAATGTTGGGGTTCTAGCTTTAAAGTGCAAGGAAAAGGCAATCTCTTCATTTTAGCTACCACTACCTAAGTAGTCCCAAGGAGTATAACTTCACCCACCCCTACCCTTGATCCATTCCACCTTCATTCATTCAAAATACATCAGACCATCATACCTGTCTGGTCAGAAACCTTGGCCGCCTTCCTATTTTACTCAGCACCAAATTCAAGGATCCACAACATCCTATCTTCTCTTCTCCCCTATGTGTCTGATTTCAACTTCTATACTTCTCTGGACTCAGTGTTCTCTAGTCACACTCCTAAGGCAAACATCCTCCATTTCAGAGTCATGGTTTCCATTCAGGAAAAGGTGTCCCAATATTTTGAATTGACTCACTCCTTCAATTTCTTCAAATCTTAACTACAATGGAATTCTTTCAGAGCAGATCCCTTTATCACCATAATAATTCTTCCTAGTACTCTTTTCCCTTTTACCTATTTTCCCCTTATAGTTCTTATCACAGTTTGATATAGCTATATTTGACCTACTTTCTTCATCCAAAGTCACCACTGGACTAAAAACTTTATAAAAACAGATCTTCTATTCAAAGCTACATTCTCAGACATGCCCAGAAAGTATGGTGGAATAGGCCACATTGGGAAAATATGTCCTCAATCATAACCAAAAATCAGCTACATGTCTCACACACTGTATCAGCTTATCACTGAAGCACCTGACTATCCATGCACCTGAATTTTTTAAGCTGGGTTGCCAAAAGTTAGCCATGCTAGAAGGAAGGGCAGAACTACAAACACAGCATCAGTAGAGAGCGTGGCTGCCACACAATGGTGGGACAAGGCAGGGGAGGGCCAATTTTCAGAAACATGTTTCTCTGGGGCTCCTGCAAGTTTCTCTTCAAAAGCATGGATAATTAACACTTTCTCCCCAAACAAAGTGATACTGAAAATCAGCAATTTCAGCAGGTACATGTCAAAGACTGACTCCCCTCCACTCTCTTTGGAGATTCAAGGAAGTCTGTATTTAGAGCAGACTGACTGCAGATACCTGCAGCTATACCTGGAAGAAGGTCTGGTTCCATAGGCTTTGGACCTATATTGAGACTGGGTCCGTTGACAAGGGAAATCAATAATAGAGCAAGGGATTTTAGGTCTGGGTGACCTTCCCCCTCCAACATGGTAACTGAAAGTTATCCCCAGCAAACAGACAAAGTTCTCCATGAAGACATGAGGTCTTGAAAAATAAATGAACTCCAAAATTTGAACCACAAAACCACTGACTGGAAAAACAGCAAATTGTAAAAAAAAAAAAAAAAAAGTAAATTTTTTGTAGCAAGTAAGATACAAAAGTTTTGGCATTTATCCACCATGATTCAAAATGGAAGTCTAAAAGTGAATTCAAGAAGAAATTAATAAAATGCATCAAATGTGCTCTAGTACAAAAACAATGAAATAGGAAAGGAAATATAGGAACAAAAGGACCACTTCACCAAAGAGGTTGAAACTATAAATTTTTTCCAAAAAGAAATGTTACAAATAAGAAATGCTAAGGTACTGGGTATACCAGAATACAAAGGAAAAACTTGGAACCAAAATACTTGGAACTATTCAAAAAGATAATGACCGAGACCTTCCCATGGAAGTTCTCCTTGAACATGGAAGTTCAAGGAGCAATAACCTTAAATGTCCATTTCTTTACATGAAGTGAGTACCTTACAAATACTAGAAACTATTGGGAAATGTCCTATTTAATTCTGTTCTATCTATTTTAGATGGTGACAGGAAAACCAGGTCAGAATTATGCCATATGTCAGCATGCATGGAAAATTGCCCAAAGGACTATCAGAAGGCATTTAGATCCCTGGGAATTCAAGAACTCATAACGACTTTTTTTCTCATTCTAAGGTCATTCTCATCTCTAATTTTGGATATTCTGTTCTTTACTAGATCCCAAAACCAGTGATATACGTTTATAAAACCAGCATCTGCCAATATAGATCACCCAGCTTATTATGAAGCAGATAACAGAATGCTTGCAACAAACTATCCTCTTCAAAGAAAGTTATCAAGACCCCATAGGACAATTCTTGGATCAGAATAATTTATACTAGTAGTATTTCCACATATAGGGAGCATTAAATGGTAGTTCTCTTTCTATTCCTCAGCACCAACTTTAAGGAACAAATTAGAATGACATTCATATACAAAGATTCCTCTGGGATATTTGTTAAATATTGCATGGTTTTTCTGTTGCAATAATGCCAAATTATATATTCAAATCATGGTAGAATTCATTTTTAAGCATGAGTTAACAGCCACATTTTAAAATCTGCATTTTTTGCTAAAATGTAGAGAAAACAAATAAAATACATGCATATTTAAGGAATCTTTAGATCCATAATGGAAAAATATATCCACACATACTTTTATATTATAAATTTGTGAAAATTTTCTACATTTGATCATTTATGTGTCTATTTCAAACAGTTCTAATTTTTATTTGTCTTGCTTACTAAGTCATAAATTCTACTCTTTTTTTTTTTGTTGTTCGTTTGTTTTCTTAGGTCTTCTTGGTGGTTAGTATTAATTATGTATAACAAAATGGTTAGTTCATTCGCTTTATTTTCTGTTATGAATAATGACATTATATATGGCTATAAATTTTATTTCTAGCAATATGTTGAGTTTTATAAGTCACCACATGTGATTTTCTTTACCAAGGGATCTTGTTTTGATCTGATTTTGCCTTACAGTTCATTTATTTGAATTTATTTGAACTTTAAATGGATTTTTTAATTTACTTTTGACAAAAGCTATATGAAAGCATTTTGCTTTATCACACATTTTCATGAACATTGAGTGTAGAAAAGTCTAATCAAACACTCTTCAAGTAACTCTCCAAGTAATTCCTATAAAGTTTCCCTATAAAGTAAAAGGAACCACAGATTTTTGAAGAAAGACTGGTTTCAGGGAGGGACAAGATGAGCTATAGACATTCAATTCCAATAATATTTTTTAATGAAAACACAATATAGTTCCTGACATCAAAAATCCTATTGGTTCTTCGGAAGACCAACACTTACCAATCAACCCAAATCATGTTACTGAACCCAGGGACATGATCTTGAATAAACAGAAGTTATATCTGGAAGGGAAACAATAGAAGCTGTGTTGTTTATGTGCATACTGAAATATTTAGAAATTTTGGACTTTAAATATTGAGAATTACTTGGTCAAATTGTACTGTATTCTGAGGAAAGTGAGAGGTTTGTGAAATGAATATGGATAATAAGAGTACCAGTTTTCTCTAGAAAATGGGTGTTATATTGTCTTAAGTCATTATAAAAATAGATGTCAAGTTATTCATTTTATAAATTAAAAACCTGCTAAAATCTATGAATCAGAGTTTAGTTTTATTAGTTTTGACAGCTAGTAAAGAGTTGGGTATATCATACAACCCTAGATTAATTATGGTCACCTGAAAATGTATAGTTAACAAATTTTGTGAAAAAGAATAATTCTCTTCATAGTGGGTGGTTTGAGAAGTAGAGAACAGTACACAAATAGACATGCAAATACACATACATACACCATTTGAGTAAGTATAAAATTTCAGTCTACTTATATTCATTATATATACATATACATATAATTTTATTTTTTCAAATTCATTGCACATATATATGTTTTACATCATTGTCTACCCTGAGATTTTCCCCCTACCTTTCACCCATAAACCATCATCTTAATCTCTTTTGCTCATCCCTCACCCTAATATAGCCCCTTCTCCCTTTCTTGCTCTGTTTTCTTCTACTAATGTTTAGTTTTAAATTTTCTTGTCTTTCTGTTTGTTTTCCCTATATCCCAGTTGTAAGTTAGATTATCCAGCATTTGTCCTTATCGTTCTGGCTTATTTCTGCTAACATGATTCCTTCTATGTCCACCCATGTTATCACAGATCTGTCAAATTTGTCTTTTTTCGATTGATAAGTAATATTCCATTGCATACATATACCACAACTTTCTGATCCACTCATTTGTTTTGGGGCATTTGGGTTGTCTCCTTATCCTGGCTATTGTAGATAGTGCTGCAATAATAAACATCCAACTATAGCTGTCCTTTTGTCCTTTTGAATGAGTATTTTTGTATCCTTTTGGGTAGATTCCCAGAAGTGGGGTTGCTGGATCAAATGGTAGGTACATTTTCAATAGTTTAAGTGTCCATCACACAGCTTTCCATAGTGGCTGGACTGGTTTTAATACTCCATCCAAAAGTGGTTAAAGAAGACATCAAAAGCCTAAATAAACCAACTGCAAACAGCAAAATTAAAACAAATAAAATCTCTCCCCAAAAACAAAATCCCTGGACAAAATGAATACTTGGACAAGGAATACTACTGAATACATTCTATGAAGCCAACATTACACTAATACCAAAACACAAAGAAGAAAACTGCATATTAATCTCCCTAATGAACAAAGATACAAAAATTCTCAGCAAAATCTTAGCAAATAGAATCCAACAATGCAATGAAAGAAAATACTCCATGGTCAAGTGGGATTTATCACAGGTAAACAAGAATGATTCAACACCCAAAAATCAATTAATGTAATCTAACACATCAACAAAAATAAAATGAAAATCATACCATAGATGCTGAGAAAGCATTTGACATAGTGCAACATCCATTTATGATGAAGGTCTTGAAATTCTGAGGATAGAAGGAATGTACCTTAAAATAACAAAAACTCTATATGACAAACACACTGCCAATTTTATCCTAAATGCTGAAAAACAAAAGTCTTCCCTCTGAGACTGGGAACAAGGCAAGGCTGTTCATTCTCACTATTGTTTTTTCAATATAATACTTGAAGTATTATATATAAATATATTATATATATATATATATATTAAGAGCAATAAGGCAAGAGAAGGACATACAAGGAATCCAACTAGGGAAAGAAGTCAAATTATCACTGTCATGATAATTTATATAAAAAACCCTAAAGACTAATGAAAATAATAAACCAATTCAATAAGGCAGCCAGTTACAAAATCAACACACAAAAATCAGTTGCCTTCTAATATGCAAAAAATCAATCTGAAGAAGATGAAATAAAGGAAACCACTCCATTTATAATTGTACCAATGAAAATTAAATACCTGGGAATAAACTTAACAAAAGATGTAAAAGATATATACAAAAAAGAACTATAAAAATTTGTTAAAAGAAATAGAGGACACAAAAAAATGGAAAGACATTCCCTGCTAATGGATTGGAAGAATCAGCATCATCAAAATGAGTATGTATAAAATTTCATAAATAGTATTAGTTCTTTCACCTGAGTTGTACAAGACAGCTTGAAATTTTCATCCTAATGAAGCTACTATTCCATAAATATTTTTGGAATGTTCTTCTAGAAGTATCTTCCATATCATTTTGAGAATTCAACATCCTAAGAACTATATTTAATACCAGAGGGCCACTGTATTCATTTTCTAGGGCTGCTGTAACAAAATGATTAAAACTGGGTGGCTTAACACTGAAATGCATCATCTCACAATTCTGGAGTTAAGAGTCAGAAATCAGAGTGACAGCAGGTACCTGATCTCTTTGAGGGCTGTGGGGAAAATCCTCCCATCTAGTTTCTGGTGTTTGCCTGTAATGTTTGGCATTCCTTGGCTTGCAGGAACATGCTTCTTGCAACCTGACGATCTCTTCCATGTGTCTTCACCATCACCTTCCCTGTGCTCATGATTTTCACCTTTTTATATGATACTAATCATATTAGAGTAGGATCAAAGTGTCTGACCTCATTTTAACTTGATTACCTCTACAAGAATACTATTCTCAAATAAAATGACATCCATAGCTCCTGGAGATTAGGATTTCAGCACAATTTTTGGGAAGAATTAAAATTCATTCTATCATAGGTGACTTCTAATAAATGTGATTTTCATTCTTTAAAATATTCAAAACTATATTTGAACATGAGGAATTGCCTATAATATTTGAAAATATAATATAAAAAAACCTAGCTTTTTTAGCTATTGTAATACATGAGAAAGGAAGGCTAACACTATATCCGAGTTGTCTTGGTTATCAGCTTGCTTTTTCACATTCAGGAGCCGAGATCTGGATAACGACCATCTCTTAGACCTTTAGAAAACTCCCTTCCAAGTTTTCATCAAGGGCTTTTTTTTTTCTCATTAACAACCTTACAAACATAATTATCTCAGTGCCTAAAATAGGCTACGCCAGAACTTGAAGAGTAGGGAGAAATCTATTAGTGCCTTCCTCATTAAACTTATTCAACATAATTAATTCCAAGTTTGTTTAATATTCTCTACTAATAGATGAATGAGACACAATGGAAAACTTCTTATTATCTGGTAGGTTTAATTTATACCAAAGATATATTTACTGCAATATCTTGACAAAATAAAAACAAATTTTGTCTTCATAAAAAAAAATCCTCATTAGATAATCTATTCACTAAGCTTTTGGGGTAAAAGCTTAAAAGGAATTTTAGAATGTATTTTCTAGACATTTTTGGATTATACTTAGTATGCTGATAGAAAACTTAAAAATTAGCTGTTATAACAAAGTTGCAAGGAAAAGATGATTGCATTTGGTAGTTTCTCCATTTCATGATGTTACTCAAAATACACAGACTTCAGAAAACTAGTTTGTTGATTTTTCTTAAATATAAGTTACTCACAGTCTTAAAAGCAACAAGTAGATTCTAAATGTAGTTGATTCTGTATTCTTAGAACAGTAGCACAAGATTTGCATTTCAAAGGTGAACTGCAAATTTTTACAGAAATACACACATTGACCAAATGTTAAGTTAAAAATGATTCCAGCATTAGGGAAGCATCCAAAAACATGGTGCTTCTTCAGAATGCTAACAGACAGTCGGAAATTAATGGAAATTTTCATGGTGAAAGTTTGGGAAAGGGGTACAAGCATCCCTAGCTAGAGATTGACAATGCTTTTGGAACAAAGACATGAAAAAGTTCTCCAGGCAATAAACAATCTTTCCCTCACCTCCTCTTCCCTGACTCCCCTTCCCTCCCCTCACATCCCTTCTTCTTGCCCACCAACAATCCATGACCCAGAAATCTAAAATAATGGGTAAGCACAGAGAACCATAGAAAAGATTAGCCTACCTAGAACCATAAACTGACATAAAAATCCAAATAATAACTTTGACCAATTTTTGAAGGTAGAGTGCATTCTGACTTGATAGTAAGAATTTCATGAGTGAAGAGAGGACTCAGTTTTAGTGGATTTTACTTCCATAAACCTCACTAGTTCCTTATATATTAAATGCTATATTCAAGATGTTTGATGCAATAAGCAAATGGATCAACCACAATCAATCAATCTCTATGAATTTCTAGCATCCAATAATACAAATATTTGTGTGCAAAAGACTTGTGGTCTTGTTTCAAAAATGCATTGGCATCTCCTTGATACTAGAATATCCCAGAACTAGAATATCCCAGAACATAAGTTTATGTTCCCATTCTTTCAGACCTGCCATTCTCTGCTGAACTTTGTAAAACTATGCCAATGCATTGAGGAATCTAGAAAAATAAAGCATTTCTAATAACTCTAAATTTATTTTAGCAAACTGTCAATATTTCAGTGTTCCATAACACAGATATTTAAAGATGAATCACTAATTCCAGGCTTATCAGAAAATGAGAAAAATCCCCTCTAGGACTAACCTGGGACAGAGTGGGGAAAGGGAAGGCCAATGAAGAATTTTGTGATATGGTGAATGGCCCAGAATTGATGTGTCTTTCTGGGTGCTAGAAAGAAAGAAAGCAGGTAATGTGTGAGACTTTAAGCAAATTTAAGAAAATTTAATGGAAATTCATGTAGCTAAGTCAGGTTGGTGTTATGTTTTTATTCTTTGAGATTTGCCTCACTTTTGTACAGTTAACTTGGGTGATTTCTGTTAAGGATTAATTTGGCAGTAGTTATCATATCACCCTCTTTACCAGAACTTTGAGGCTGATGTTATGCTAAGATTAAGCATTAATTTAACATCATAGTTCTTATATATCACTGCCTTTTAAATGTTCTCATTTAAATTTCTACTTTAGAGCTCTCACTTTTCCCAAAGGAGATAAATCAGTTGTTTGTCATTTTTTGAACATCATCAACTGATGAAGTTCTTAGAGTAAGAACTGCAAAGCTAAAACATGTAATAATTATAACTAGATTTTGAGAATGCTCAAAAAGAAAACAAGAAGGAAAGATGCTCACCAAATATTTCCATAAATGAGTAAAGACCCCCATGAAAAGCTAATTTTTCTCTAATTTTCCAGACAGTGTGTGCCCTAATCTCTACCATATGAGCTAGGCTGTTATTTAAGAGATGGTCAAAATTATAAAATAATTATAAAGTAGGAAAGTGTATTCTTTTCTTTCTTATGTAATTCTTATTTATAATATCATGCAATAACCATATAGATAATAATATACTTGATGGAATGATCAACTTGAGACTCCAAATAAGTAAACTAGGGCAAATTAAATTGAATTGATGCATGTGAAAGCATAGAAGAAAATCAACATAGAAGAAACATGCAGGCATATCAGCGTCCAAGAGCAGCAGAGATGTCTTTCACCACATCTTAACTGGAGAGACACAGCTGTAGGGATTTTGTCTACATGAAAAAGTCCATGCCACCCCATTTTCCATTAAGTCTGGATGATACACATCCATTAGTCTGGATGTAAGCCAAGAATCAGTCCCTCTGAGTTGGTGTACCTCATCGATCTTGAAGTTATGCAGTCAATACATGAATGAATTATGAGGTACAGTTCAGTTCACTCAGCAAAACCACAGTTCACATTTCCTACCTGCAGCCTTGGGTGGCAATGCAGCTGACTGAAGATGCATCTCTCATCTGTAAATAGAAGCAGAACAAGGACCACCTACTCATGTTTCAGAGTCCTGCACAATATAACTCAAGGTCTAGTTTGAAGTTTTGTGTTTTTTTTAAGTAAATTGCCCCTGTTTATATTCCCTCAGGCAAAATGCAACTAATACATTCTAAAGTCAAGCCAGACTTTATTTCCCTTAATGGCTCCCTATCACCTTTCATAGAGGTTCAAGTCCCTAAAACAGTGAGTCGTATTGCCACATTACAACAAACTATAGGGTAGTTCACTAATTTCTGAGGGCTCAATGCCTTTTTCTTTCTTCCTAGTTCTCATCATAAGATGATTGATTTTTCAGTCACGTTAATTCCTGCTAAGAAAATCACTATTATTCTCTCTCCAGAGGTAAGCTATTTGGGGATTTAGGAGCAATATATTACCCCCAATAAACTGCTAATCATCAAAATATGTGTGGAAGCTAATCTTGAGAACTTCCTTGAAATTCTTTCCACTGAACTAACATGCACTTGTAGCTAAGGATCTTGTTTTCCAAAAGAAGGGAGTTGCTAGATTTTGTCTTCACTATATTAAGAGAGTAAACTCTCAACCAAACTATTTCTTTTATATTGTTCTGTTAGTAAATTGTTATAGGCATTACACACCAAATGTTACACCAAATACTACACTGCTAGAATAGGAGCATAAAAGAATTAGTGGTTGCTGAAGTTAATTTTGAATAATGAGTTTTAGATACAGTTTTTAAGTGGTCCTTTTCCAAGAGCAATCTCCATTCAAATTTTTTAATTATAAATCATAACATAATTTATGTTATACAGAAGACATCATAAAATATATTGCTAAGGGATTGACTGTGTTCCTGCAAGATCCAAAAGCTGAAGCCAAAGCCCCCAATGTGACAGTATTAGAACTCCAGAAGGAAATTTGATTTGAATGAGGGCATGAGGGAATTGACATTATTAATTATGTTTACTAAATAGATGTTTACACATATTGGTGAACACACTTGTTACATTCTGTACTGTTTAGTACTTAAATCTCTGATCTTCCATTTTATATCACTTTGCTTCTGCTTCTAGTATATCCTTTGGGTTTCTTTTTATGAAAAACTATTTTCATTTCATTTTTTGTGGTAAATGTTTTTACTGTATTGCTATGCTTTAAAGACTATTTTTTTTTTTGCTAGCTATACAATTTCAGATCAATACTTTTTCCTAAGACATCACTACATGCTCTTTTACCTTCCCTTATTGTTGATAAAAAGTTTTGGGGATTTTTGGTGGTGGTGGTGGTGGTTGTTTTATTATTATAAAGTTTATTCCAGTTGACAATTTAGGCCATAGACATGTACATAAAATTCCATAAAAGAGATGAGTATGTGGGGGGGTAGGAGGTGTGGAGATGGGAGAAGTGGTCAGGGAGGGAAGGTGGTGGGTGGTCCCCAAGGAATACAAAGATGTGAAACACATATATAACACATACATAAACAAATAAATAAATTAAGGAAAAAAAGGAATCAGTACAATTTCTACACTGGGGAGAAGCAGCTCTCCTGCCTGCCTGGCACTATGCAGATGGCTCTCTTTTTCTTTCTCTATTCCCTAATAACCCTGTCCTTTTTTTTCTTTTTTTTTAAATTTAACTTAATTTTCTTAATCTGCATATATATGTGTATTTATATTTATATTACATTATTCCATTATTGTGTACCCCCCAGGGCTTTCCCACTTCACTAACATTTGTTAACCATCCTGATATTTTGTGCTCTTCACCTCCCCTGCCTTATTCCCCCTCCTCCTCTCTCGCTCCATGGTTCAGTCCCATTGGTTGTTTTCATACTTTCTTATTAGTTTGTTTGTTTTTCCCTATATCCATCATATAACTGAGACCGTCCTGTACTTCCTTTTTTTTTTTTTTGACTTATTTCTGCTAATATGAGTCTTTCTAGTTCCATCCAGGTTGCTGCGAATGACATGTGTTTGTCCTCCTTGATTGATGCATAGTATACCATCATGTATATGTATCACATTTTTTTTTTAGCCAATTATCTGTTTTGGGGCATTTGGTTTGTTTCCAAATCTTGGCAATTGTAAACAGAGCTGCAATGAACATGCACGTGCAAGTGTCCTTTTGAATTAATGTTTCCATGTCCTCTGGGTAGATTCCCAGTAGGGGGATTGCTGGGTCAAATGGTAAGTCCACTTTCAATTATTTGAGGGTCCTCCACATAGTCTTCCATAGTGACTAGACCAGTTTGCATTCCCACTAGCAGTGTAAGAGAGTTCCTGTTTTCTCCACATCCACGCCAACATTTGTTGTTGTCTGTTTTATTCATATGGGTCATCTTACTGGTGTAAGAAGGTATCTCAGTGTGGTTTTAATTTGCATTTCCCAGATTATTAGTGATGTGGAGCATTTTTTAATTGCCTACTAGCCATCTGTATATCCTCTTTGGTGAAATGTCTTTTTAGTTCTCCCCATCTTTTGAGTGGGTTTTTTGCCTTGTTTCTGTTGAGCTGTAGGAGCTCTTTGTGGATCTTTGTTATCAGACCCTTGTCACTTGTCTGGAGGGCAAAAATTTTCTCCCAGTTGGTTGGGTTTCTTTTTGTTTTGTTTATTGTCTCTTTTGCTGAGCAGAAACTTTTTAGTTTTATATAGTCCCAGCTGTTTATGTTTTCCTTCATTTTTTGCCAGCCATAGTTGTTTTCCCAAATGGATTTCTGAGGTGAAATTCACGAAGGGTTCTGCCCAGGTTTTCTTCTATGTATTTTATGGTTGCAGGTCTCACTTCCAGGTCCTTTATCCATTTTGAGTTAATTTTTTGTACAGGGTGTGAGGGTGTTAGCCTGGTCCATTTTTTTACAAGTTTAGATCCAGTTTTCCCAGCATCATTTACTGAAGAGGCTTTCCTTGTTCCAGGGTATGTTTTTTGTCCCTTTGTCAAAGATTAGTTGACCATATATGTGTGATTTTATTTCTGGGTATTCAATTCTGATCCATTGGTCTGTTTGCTTTTGTACCAGTACCATGCTGTTTTAAGTATTATGGCTTTGTAGTATAGTTTGAAGTCTGGAATAGTGATACCCCCATTCTCTCTTCTGTTTGTCAAAAGGGTTTTGGCTATTCGGGGTCTTTTGTTGTTCCATATGAATAAACCAATTCAGTAAGGTAGCTGGATACAAAATCAACACACAAAAATCAATAGCATTCATATATGCAAAGAATCAATCAGAAGAAGAAGAAATTAAAAAGAAACACCCCATATACCATTGCACCAAAGAAAATCAAATACTTGGGAATTAACCTAACAAAAGACATAAAAGACCTATACAAAGAAAACTATAAAACATTCTTTAAAGAAATAGATGACATTAAAAAATGGAAAGACATTCCCTGTTCATGGATCAGAAGAATCAACATTATCAAAATGGCCATACTGCCAAAGGCCATCTACAGATTCATTGCAATTCCAATAAAGATCCAATGACATATTTTAAAGAGATAGAACAAAAATTGCTAATACAAAGTTAACTAAATTTCCTGGTCAAGGGAAATCACCCATTCCTCAACACCTACTTTTAAAATCATCTCCTTGAATTTGATGTTTTGTCTAAATAACTCCTATTTGTTTGCTCTGGATATTAGGGACTTGTTGAAATTAAGTGCTGGTATCTTTCATCAGTTCTTGAATAATATTCTGCCATTATCTTTTCAACTACTGCTTTAATCCTTTAAATTCTTTTCTCTGAAATTTCATTTAGACATACTGGTAACATCCATACTCTATCGACCATGTTTCTTAAGTTTTTTATATTTTTCATAACTTTGCTAAATTATGAAAATTTATTTTTCATGTATAATTAGTTTATAGTTTCCTTTTGTTTTTCAACCACATTCTTTCAGTGGATTTTTATTTTTAATATTACTATTTTTATTTTTAGCAGTTTCACTGGTTTCTTTTACATTGGGGATGAGGTTACAACATACAGGTCTTATGGAGACATAAGCAGTCCTTTATAACTTCTTCCATATTTATATATTATACTTAAAAGCTTTGAATGGAGTGTCTTTGAAAAAGGGACACTTAAATTTAATTTTAAAATAAATAAATAAATGATTCTTTTTGTTCCATGTACATAGTTTAAACTTGACTCTTATTTTTAAAAAATATAGAAAGCATAAAGTTTTTATATTTTACTCTGGAAAATTACATTCGAAAAATTTGAGGGTCTTTTTTCTGATGGTTCTTACTCTTGTTTCTTTGTGTACTTAGTTTTTATTGTCAGTAACATTTGAGAATTTAGTTGAAATTAAGTTCCATGAAGAACTATATTTGCTACTGCCAAATACCTAGGGAAATTATCAGTAGGCAATCATTATAATTTAAATTTTAGGATCTCTAAGGAAACATAAATTTAGACTAGAAAGTTTCATGAGGTCAAGCTGCTGTTTCCAAATATTTGCTAATGATATTTTCCCCCTCATCTCACTCCCATATCTTAGACAACTAATTTCTCTTGTGTTCTCACTAGAGAGTGGCAGCAAATGTTATTTCTGAATTACCGTTACATATAGTAAGGTACCAGTTTGAAGAAATAAGCATTTTTATTAGGCTTTTCTCCAGGTAGGACCCAGGTTTTGTCTTATTCTTCCTCACCTGGTGACCTTCAAAGTACAGTTAAAGGTCACAGGCCCAGCAATACTTTCATGAAGCTAATTTCACCATTTTTACTTTTCCAGGTTCCTGGCTTTCTTTTTTGTTGTGTTGTTTTCTTTTTTTTTTAATTGACTTACTTGCTTTTCTGAAACCCATTAATTCATTCTGTATTAAGAGTATCTTTCTCAGATGAAGATATATTCAAATATCCACAACATTTTTGAAAATTAATGTCCTAAATAAATTTTAAATTGTATGAATGCTGTGTTCTATCATCTAGATTATTCCGCTTTATCATATTTACTCAAATTAGGCAAATAGAAAATTTAACTGAGCTTGAAAAACAAAAGTGGAGTTTTTTAAAGAAGTCAGTGGATGTTATACATCTAAACATTCCATTAATACAAATGAAATTTGTTTTTTCATTTTCTGAGTTTATACCATTTACTTTGGATATTTTCTCAAGATACACTTTTTAATTACTCGAAACATCTCCTACTTAACTTCACCAGTTAATTAGACTACATCTTTTGAGACTATACTTATCTTCTTCTTAATGATTTCATGTGGTGCATATTCATAAAATATTCTCATCTGATCTCATTTTTAAGGGCATAAAACTTCCAAAGGTCTACTTTTATGTCTTTTACAAAATTTCTTCAAAAGTGCCCTAAAATTCACTTTGAAAAGATATACATATCCTTTAAAATCTTAATTTCTTTATCCACTCATTCATTAATTTGTTCACTAAATTACAGTTGGCTGGAGATTTTCAAAGTTTATGTTTTTACTAAACTTTATTGATCATCTAAGATATGTGAGATAGGAATTCTTTTCAAACTCATTGACTCAGTCATGTATAGTGCCTATTTTGCAAAAAAGAGCAGATATTTGAATTTAGGAAAACATTCTCATTTTTTCAAATCCTGCAACTTCACCGAATACCAACGAAAGCATTTATCATTACTAGCTAGTAAAGTGTTTAGCTATGGCTACTGGTCCAGAGGAAAATTCAAATCATATGAGTATTAAGACAAGGTTCATAAATACAGCAAAGTTAAATAAGAAAGAACAGAAGTGGTTTGCAATAAAAGATTGACAAGTTCCCCTTTTATATAATTCCTGATTAAAATTCCAGATTCATTCATTTAAAAAGTAGACTCTTTATGTTGTCCTATTCTGCACTATGTGTAGGCATCAGAAACAACATAATTACACAAGCTAGAGGCACGTCTTTTGCATGCCCAAGCCAATGATCTTCTATTCATCAGACACAGGATCCTTTTTATCTTCCAGAGATCTAAGTCTGAAGAGGTAAAATATCCATTCTCTATTTGGTCCAAATCCCATCAAGTTCCAGTCATATATGTCATTTTGAAGGTAACTACACAGGAAAAAAGCTAGACAAACAGACACTTGAATATCTAGGACCAAATTCTTAATTTTTTCTAGTTAATTTTATCCTTTTACAACATAGTAACAATATTAGAATGAGAAAAAAGAGAAATGCCATATCTTTGGATTCATAAATGTAAACAAGTGA
The DNA here is from genome assembly GCA_004024945.1 of Uropsilus gracilis. Taxonomy (NCBI): domain Eukaryota; kingdom Metazoa; phylum Chordata; class Mammalia; order Eulipotyphla; family Talpidae; genus Uropsilus; species Uropsilus gracilis. The sequence continues at coordinate 10,430 of PVHY01012687.1, read as the reverse complement.
CTGAAATGCAAGGATGAATTTGTCAATTGGTACAGAAAAAGCTCGTAGATCACTTACTCTGCACAAGGCAATGACAGATTTAAACTGCAAACCAATGTTTGGTGTAGAGACCGAACAATAGAGAACTATTATTTATATCAGACTGAACAAGCTGAGTACCAAGGGCTCCATCAGTGGAGCTGAGTAAATCTCTTCGCTTGGCTCATCATAAGACAGAAGGCATCATCGAGATCCAAAAGCATATTTGTCATTCTTATGAAGTTGATGCTCAGAAAACCAGTCTAATTAAATACTTTATTTCTGCTTTCAGAATAAATGTGGTTTAATCAATCTTTTTTTTTCTTGCAAACTATTTTCATCAACTTGTTTTTCCCCTTAGTATCCAGAGATTAATTCTTCCCTCAAAGACTGAATCATTTCCAAGTCTTTAGCAGTATTCTGTACTAGCGTTTCTGTACTCGGTCCTGAGATATAATTGTTAAGCGTAAACATCAGCTTCTTAATTGCCAAGCAGAAAATAAAATGTGCTGATATTTCCAATGCATCCAAGTGTAAAAGCATGCCAGAAAAGTGTCAGGACATCCATTTGATGAATGAGTTGGTTATATTATATCACTTCTATTAATTAGCAATGTGTTGTTAGCTCTCTTCTCGTCAGAATGGAAGTGAAGAGCACTTAGACTATAGAAGGTTTTAGGGTTTCCACCCAAATGTTGAGGACTACAAAGGACATTTTCTTAATACTTTCATAATGGATATTCATTTCTTAGATCTAAGTTCTTCTTAGATCTTATGTCTCTTTGCCAGTATTATTAAACTAGAATTTGATGGTGGAAATATTCTGGAATAAAACACTGATCTTCATGCAACAGACATAAAGGAGAATTGGACTTATTTGACTGAAGTGACTGGGAAAGGATTTCTTCTGTCAGAGCCAAAGGTAAAGATGGTAAGAGGTAAGTGCTTTTTCAAATGTGCAGACACCAACACAGGTATCATGAGGAATTAGGTAAACATGACATCAGTAAAGAAACAAAATAAAGTTTTAGTAACTGTAAAGAAATAGAGATCTGAAGCCTGCCTGAAAAAAAAATCAAAATAATTATTTTAAAAAATTTCAGTGTGCTACAAAAGAAGACAATGAAACAAAATAAGGAAAACAAAGAATGAAATGAGTTTAACAATTAAAAATATATAACAAATATCTGAACAGAAATTCTGAAGCTGGGGCCAGAAATGGTGGCACACACCTTTAATCCCAGTCTAAGAAGGAGGTTGAGATTAGGAATCAGTTGAGTCCACGAGTTCAAGACCCACCCACACAAAATAGTGAGACCTAGTCTCAGAAAATAGCTGGGCATGGTGGCAAACACCTCTAATCCCAGCTACCTGGGAGGCTGAGGATGGGGATCTCTTGAGTCCATGGTACCCCAGGCAACGTGAGTCTGCAGTTCCTGGGGCAGCATAAATGAATGAATGAATGAATGAATGAATGAATGAATGAATGAATGAATGAATGAATAGATAAATAAATAAATAAATAAATAAATAAATAAATAAATAAATAAATAAATAAATAAATAAATAAATACATGAAATTCTGAAGCTCTAGAATACAAACACTAAACTCACTAAACTGAAACATTCAATAGCAAATTTCAAAAGCAGACCTCATCAAACAATGCAAAACTGAGCAAAGGAAATGCATAGAGAAGGTATACACAGAAGACTAAATAGTATATTAAAAATTGCTCAATATCATTAATAATCCAGGAAATGTAAACCAAATTAATGACATATTCCTTCACATCTATCAAGGTTCTTATTATGATCATTTTTAAAAAGGGTACGTATTGGCAAGGATGTTGAGAAATGAAAATCCCACATACTGTTGAAGTATATGTGATTTACTGTGATTACTATAGAAAACAATAAGGAGTTTTTTCAAAAAAATGAAATGATTCAAGACTTCTTCTTCTACTTGTTGGTATATATCCAAAAGAGTTGAAAACAGGATTTCAAAGATGTGTATCAATTCCATATTCATATGTAGCACTGTTCTTAATAGCCAAGACATGGGAACAACCTAACTAACCTAACAACCTAATGATGAATAAAGAAAATGAGGCATATATCTACAATGGAATATTATTCATGCTTAAAATAGAATGAAATTCTGCCATTTGAGACAACATAATATTAAACCTAAACGATATTATACTAAGTGAAATAATCCAGGCACAAAAGGACAAATGCTGCATGATACAACTTACATGAGGAATCTAAAACAGTGAAACTCACAGAAGCAAAATAACAAGACTAGTGAATTCGTGGAGCCTAGGTGAGGGAAAAATTGTGAGGTATTAGTCCAAGAGTACAAATTTTCAATTACAGAAGACATATAAGTCTTAGTAATGTACTATATAGTATAGAGTCTCCTGTTAAAAATATTGTATTGTACACTTAAAAATTTAATAAGGGAATAAAAATTAGATAAGGGATTTTATAATCTGTGGGCTAACAAAACAGATCTTGTTTAAAGTGTTCTTATCACAATTGTGATTATAACAACAACAACAAGGAAAGTAGGAAGAAACTTTATCGGTAATAGATATGCTTGTAGCTTAGCTTATGGTGATGATTTCAAGATGTCTATTTATCTTGAAAACTCATCAAATTAGTAAGAAACAGTTTTTTGTATTTCAACTATACTTCAATGAAACCATTGAAAAATAACCCCAAATTTAACTTTAGAAAAATACAATTTTTAACAATAGTTTATACTATATTTTTGATATTTTTGTAAAGCAAACATCTCATTAGAAATGAAAATACAATGCGGGGTGGGGGATGAAAATATGAAGCTTATCCTAGTCCAGAATAAATTTCATTTAGCTTGATTTTATCTGCAAAGACTATTTCCAGGCTAAATCATATGTGACCTTCTGAGTGAACAGAAATTGTGGCGGGGGGGGGAGATGATTCAACTCTGTTCACTAGGTAATACCGGTGTTACTTTTGGAAGGTAAGCTACAAGACTATAGAGAAAACACGACTGTCTAAGATCTACCACTGACCCCCAGCACCTTGCCATGCATTCAGCACTCTTTTGATGTGTTCAGAAATTGCTTTACCCAAAAAAACTTTTGGAGTTTGCCTTGACTCTAATTTCAAATACACATATAAACTCAAAACACACTTCTCAGATTTTTTCAGCTATTTATTTTTTGCCCATCTTTGGAACTTTTCCCTCTATTGCCTGGTTTTCTGAATCCATAGCTCTCTCACGCAATTTTCCAAAATGACAGCAGAGAAAACCACTTTATAGCACTCTACCATAGTTTGTGATAAAACTTAGAGGAACTTCAGTGCAAATGGGGGTGCTTGCCATTTTATGATATGATTTTAATATGCATATGTATATATTTGCTTTTCTCTTTTGGCACATATCAAGCTTATTTTACTCTGCTAGTAGATTCTGGCAGCAAAAGCTTCACAGATCATGCCTGCAAAAATATGACCAAATTTAAGATTGAAGGTGCATCAGACTGTAATTTAACATGTCTGTGAATTGTCTTGCACAATTCCCAGAAGTACAAATCACTCTTCATGAGGAAAAACAAGCTATTTTATTATGCATTTGGTGCAACTAGACATAACCAATGAGTTTGCAACACAAACCGAAATCAGGAAGCAATTGTGGTTTATTTTTTCTGTCGTTTCCCTATTCCAAGTCAGTTTTTAGCATGTGGTCCTTTTGTTCTTCTGTGTCAGTTAGGTCTCCAATAGATGGTCTGCGGGATATCACCCACATAAATACCAGCAATGTACCTTGGGGGCTCTTCCCTATAGCAATATTTTACAAGTCTCTTATTTAAAGGGTGAAGATTAGAGAAACCAACTTTCCCCATGGCTATTGCATGACTCGAAATTTAAAAGGCTCATATTTGATAATGAAAGACATGGTTTAAAATAGGTAACTTCCTTTTCTAGACAAGTAGGCTAGATTTCTTAATTCTTTTTTTGGTTTTCTTCTTTTTTGTTGTTGTTTGTTTTGTGTGTTTGTTTGTTGTTTGTTTTGAGACCAGGTCTCACTATTTTTGCCCGTGGAACTGCGGGCTCATGTTGCCCGTGGTACACGGACTCAGGCAATCCCCAGCCTCAGCTTCCCAGGTACATGCCACCATGCCCAGCTATTTTTTGGGGGACTAGGTCTTGCTGTGTTGCCCCAGGAGGGACTAGAACCGTGATCCCTAGACTCTGCCGCGACTCCACAAGCTGTTGCTTATAGGCTCGAGCCACCGTGACCAGCCTAAATTTCTTAATTCTTATGCCCAATTTTTAGACCCCAACTTTTTTCTTCCAGTGTTGAAACATTAGCATTCACATTTAAATATTTTTACATACTACATAATTTGGAACTAAAGTACTTTAAGAAGCTAATTTCCTAAAACATGAAATTCATATGTATAAACACAGATCTATGACTTGTAATATGCAATTTTTAATCTTATACCCAGAAGTCATGTTTTTACAGGTTACTCAAGTTTGAATTGTATGCATTTAAAAGCATAAAACGTGTAAAATAAGTTTGGGAGAACTCATTCAGTCTGCATAGTAAGAGAAAATTAATAGCTTTAATTTTTTCTCTAGATTTAGGTTTTGGGACTCTATAAAAATAATTTCTTATATTAAAGGAGATAAAAGAATACCAAATATTAAGATTCAATGAATATACAATTAAGAAATTATTAATAAAATGCTTCCTGTATCAATTCCATAATCTTGCTTGGGGTCTAAAACCATTGAACATATAGTCGATATGAAGTTCATATCAAGTCAACTCATAGTAAACCATGAAATTTATGTTCTCTTGCCCATTAAATCCATTGTAAGTGCAAGGTATCTATATCCCCTGCTTCTCCTTACTTATAGTGTAAGATACTAAATACACTGGACTTTAGCCCATTTCCATTTCCTATCTCCAACATAAAAGTTCACCAGCACATCACCATGGATACCTGTTTGCAATCAAGAAAATTATAGCTCATATATAAAGTTATATATTATAATTGTCTAACACTCTAATATCTTTTCATATAACACATAAAAATTTATCGAAATCCCCCAAATGATTAAATAAACTAATGTCCGAGAAAATCTCAGGTACATTGTACAGCTAGCAGGAAGACAAGGGGGTGCCTTGACTATTCAAACATTTTGTATGCATAATAAGGTGAAAAAAATTACACCCTCTGTCTCTGGTTAAAATGATGAAGCCCACACACTAACTCCCAGAGACTATGACCTTGACTAAGAACTGAAACAAGCTCTTTCTGGATAATTTTATCAGTAGGTCTAGGTGGTGGTCTTTATGTAATCTGTGGGCCAGGATTTGTATATTCTTAAATGCCAGGAACTTTTGAATTGCATACTTTAAAGGAAGGAAGAAAAAATGCAAATGAAAGAAATGGTATTGCTCTGAGAATGAGGTGGAACACTGTCTCCACCATAGGAGGTATTCATGGGGCTGGTGTGGACATCAACAGAGACACTGGAACAAAAAAACACTTTGCTGGAAGCACTCCATAAGGCAACAGTCATATACATGAGTGTGTGTGTGTACATATATATGTATATATATATGTATATATGTATATGTATATATATGTATGTATATATATATGTATATATATATAGTTGCTGCTGAATAAATAACATAACCACAAAGTACAGAATCCAACAAGAACCACTCTAGATCTCCACCTTGTGCTATTTTGCAGGAGTTGGAAACCCAAACAAGGCTCATGGTCCTATTTCTCTAGCAACTATTAATTTGCCCAAGTTTCACTGCTGAAGAACTTAGAGAAGGGAATGCTTACTGGGTCAAGTTTAGTGGATTCAAGTTCTTAGAATTAGGTTTTACTGGCAAAACTGGAAAGTTACCACAATTTGAATATAATTTAAGAGTTTATTTTTCCATGAATTAGGTGAAGGGGAATTGTCACAGTTGATAGGACAGACTCACATACCTGGTTTTCAGTCTTTTTAATTTACTATTTTCAATGCTAATTTACTGTACCAAGTCCCACAATAGTCCAAAGTGATGGCAAGAGCTTCAGTCATCACAACTGAATACAAAACTAGACATAGCGGGGGTGGAGGGGGAGGGAGTCTTCTTATATTCATCCTTAAAAATATCAGAAGTTTCATTAAATACTTCTACAGGTCTCTTTCAGATCACCCTGGAAGAAAGAAGGTATAGAAAACAAACTTTCAGGTGGACATAAGACACATCAAATACACTGTGGGCTTTATCACTAAGGAAGAAAGAGAAAATGGCTATTGCTTAGCAGTTAATAATTTTGGTGTCACTGAAAGAGAATAGCTTTCTGGGGGGTTGGCAGATTTTGACTCTATGTGAAGAGAAAGGAAATTCTTCTGTAGAGCAGGCTGCAGAGCAATTTCTGGGACAGCAGAAGTATACAAGGGACACCCAGGAGAGGTGTCACTGCACTGTTTTTTCCATGCAAGGAAAGAAAAGTCATGAATTAATTTTAGTTCTAAATAGTCTCCATATTCTGCATACATAATTCCCTTTAATTACTCACACACCCTTTATGAAGATTGGATCTAGAGGTGCAATTTGCACAGTGGTATGGAAAGAGTAAAAGATAATCTATAGCTACCCTTGACTAGAAGTCTTGTAAGAGGCACAGATGCTGCTTCACAAACACTGTAATCCTCAAAATTTATGTCCTGCCAAGGTGTGACACATGCACAGTGGAAGTAGCCTTTACTGAAAGGGACTGCATTGTCCTGGAGTTATAATGGTGACCACTGGTGATGTGACCAGGAGTAATGTAACCTGGATTATGTATGTTTGACAGGGAGGGGTGGCCCTGGGGTAATAGCATCGATTGTCAAACAGTGAAAAACAATGGGCAAATGAACAACAAAGGATGGGATCACCATACAGGATCCCCAACTCCATCTACAATGCCCCTTTTCTCAAAGTACTGAGTTTGATGATCTCTACAGAGGCAAGAATAACCAATTCTACATTTTTCATACTAGAATTTTGTTTTTCTACTAAATTATTTTATTGTTGTTTTAACAATAGCAATTATGCAAATGATTAAAATGCATAAAAACCATAGATAATATATAAATTAATTTCTGAAAGTGTCTTCACACACAGCAACGGTTTAGTGTCACTCACAGAAATAGATAATGCTTATATTTTCTTACATTTACTTTCAGAATTCTTATACATATCAAAAAATGAATATTTTAAAATAAGAGATTACATACGAGAATACATATGTAGTTTTCATTTACAAAAATCCAATATTAGATATATTTCCTTTTATATCTTTAAGCTTTTTCCAAAATTTTTCTGTATTAGCATTAATAGATTTATCTCCATCACCTTAAACACTATAGTACTTGGTTATCTACCTAATTTTACTCAAGGAGTGCTCAGTGGAAAGTATTTAGATTGTTTAGGGTTTTCTCTCTATACATCAGTATTGAAATAAACAAACACCCATGGATTTTGAAATATGTATGAATGGCAAATTTCTAGCAATGCAAATCTAGTATAACCAGAAGTATTCCTCTATTAAGATTTTGAAACATTATCAACTATTTCTCCAAAGATTAAGCCGAATTTCACTTCCACAAGAGCATATCAATGTGCCTGATACCCCATACAAGATCAATTATCATTACTATAATTTTGCCAATATAATAGGTTCAGAATAATAGTTCTTTGTTATAACTTGCTCTTCTTTAATTACATCCTTGGGAAGACCTAATTTTTTCTGCCTATTCAAATTTATAGCACAATCATTGCAACATCCATCTCCCTGCTTGCTAAAAAAAGGGGGGGGCGGGGCCAAGAGCAAGGAAGATGGGTGTAATTTGGAGGTACACAAATATGATGACTAGCCCCTTCTTCCTCACTGGAGCAGGCAAGCAGGAGAGAAAAGGGACCCTTCTTGTTATATGGATTGTTCCAACTGTAGTTAGAAGGGGCTGAGATCCTCTTCCCTGGTTGGATCTTTGTATGACCATGCCAGTAGTCTTCATTAAGGAAAGTTATGGCCTCTTGACTTTGACAGGCAACTCCCAGAAATTGGGAGAGTCAAGACTGTGCTGTGTCAATAATAGTAACAGATAAGGTTCAACTGCCAAAAATCACTGAAAAATTATAAGCTTGAACTGAATTATCTCTAAGAACTATCTGGTGGTGAAGAAATTTTGACAAAGTAAAGTTGAATATTTTTTTTAAGTTAATCTTGCATTCATTCTCGTTTGATACTTTTGCCTATGCCTACATGAGCTTATCTCCATCCCTATATATGTGTAAATGTGTCTTACTGTGCATGTATATTTCCATGCATGTATCAACAATGTCATAAATAACTAGATCATTGTTTTCTTTAGTTTAATTCATGCTTATTCTTTGGTTCACTTTGACTATCTTGTACAGTTCTATATTTTCTCATTCTAACAGCACCAATGGCCTTCCTAGCAACATCAAACTGCTACCAGATTAGTCCAAGATCAACCTGATTTCAAAAGCTCAAAAATGTCCTTGAAACTTGAGACAGTACACACTCTGTGTGTTAAAACACTGACATTCTTCTAAGAGATAGAAAATATTTGCTCTTTGAATTTTCTCTCTCCTACATACATCCCACTCACACCAACCCTTCTGTTATCCCCAGAATTCCCTGGTAATTCAATTAAATAGAGTGATCATGCCAAGCCCCAGAACAAGGCTCTGTGTATCTCAGTGCCCATTTAGATTAATCATATTGCTATATATTAGAGAAAAACATTTGCATTAACACAGAGCATTTATACTCTAGCTTAAGTTTTCAAAACCAAAAGTTATTTACAAATTTGGAATTTATCAAAAGCTTATATTTAAAGCAACAATCTGCAGTTAAATATTTTGTTGTTTTTACAAAATGCTATTTATGGTAGACTGATCTTTAGCAAGCTTTCGGTGTTCATTAAAACCTGATAGCAGTGTGCATTCATATATGGTAAATGAGCCTTAGTTCCCACAGCAACTTGATCACATTAGTAGGGAAAAAGTACTTTTTAACAAATGGGAATGTCTGTTCTATATCAATTCCACTTAGCTTAAAACTTCAGTTATTCCCCAATGAGATATCCACATTTGGAGATGCACATATTCAGATAAATTCTCATGCAGTTGTTGATAAAAGGATGAGAAACAACATAAGAAAAAGTCAGTCTTGCACTGTGCTACTCCAGGGAGAGATACCATCTTTCTATTACAACATGGTGTTTTATTCCATGTCCCTTGAGGAATTTCATTTACTCTGCCAGAAACCTTTCATTAACTTGACTGGTATACCCAAACACCTAATTTTTGTGGTGCAAATGCACCAGTGTAACTCATCCTAAATAGTTAAATTTCCCCCAGGCCCTGAAGAGAACAAGAGGGGGAAAAATCTAACTTTTTCTCTGAGGTTTGTATTTATAAGCAAGTAAAACCACCACCTTGAGCTGAGGAGCTGAGTACCAGAACCACCTGGAAAATGGAAACACAGAGAAAAAAAGTTTACCCAGAGATGGGGCACCTTGAAAGAAGCTGAATATTATCCCTAAACTTGTATTATAAACGATCTTTCCTGATTGGTTTGGACAGATAGGGTCGGATGATCAGTGTTACTATGACATGCTTATTTCTTTTGCTCTTTAGTCCTTGTCTCCAAAAACTTTAGTTTCCTTTGTCTAAAAAAGGCTGAAGAGATTAGAATTTCCAAATAAGTGGAAGTCAAGGGTATAAACACGGGCTCATTACACTGTGATAAATAGTCCTATCTCAAGTTTGCTGACGAGTCTGTGCTGCTATTCCATAGTTCCAGTAATTTGTTCTGCTTCTGTCCCTGCTTATCTTTTCTTGTAACAAAACCAGAAAAAGAGGCAAAAGCAGCTGAAATCAAGAGGGAGGCAGAGGTAAGAACAGCATTGTCACAACCTCAGTACTTTAGAGATAACACCACCCTGACAGAGCCAGTCAAGATTAAACTTGGGGACATGAAGGTAGTTTTTGAAAACCCTACCTATTTTGCTGGAATTCTGCTGATGCAGACCCGTTAGCCACCCCCCTCCCTTAAGACTTCCCAAGTTCATGGTTTCTTCCAGCTTGGGAAAGTAGGCTTTGTGACAATAGTCTGGCAAGTCCTCAGAGGGACCAGGCTAAAGTCCAGCCCACAGACCGCAGATGGACAACCAAGTGAACGAGTAAAAAAAGACAAAACCCCCAGACAAAACCCCCAAAGACCGACACCAGACCCATAAGGAAAAGCAGCAAATCAAAGGCGAGGGGATTGGATTGGAGAGGAAGGGCTACAGCAAGAAAACATGGACAGATCACAAAAGGA
>PVHY01012686.1:0-43644 GCA_004024945.1 Uropsilus gracilis | reverse complement strand
GGGGGGGGGAGGTGGTGGGTAAACCCTGGGGATTACAAAGATGTGAAATTTATATATAAATTAATTATTTAATATTAAAAAATAAATATTAAAAAATAAATAGATTTCAGGCAGGAACAGGGCCATCTATTTGTTAGATCCCTTTATCATATAAACTCTTGTACTTCATTTCCTTATGCCTTCATTTCTCAGTTTAATTACATGTTATTATTTGTGCAGAGAAACTGGGTTAATTCAAGTGAAGTATTAGGAGCAACTGCCAAGAAAAGGAGAATAAGCAATTAAGACATGCATTTTCATCTGTGTGAAGATCAGCTACATCCATTCTTAATTTCTATTAAATTAACCCATACAGCACAATGGGCCTTGTTTAAGTGCCCAAACAGTATTTGCATATGTATTCCACTATTACAATTGTTAAAATTTCAAATTAAGCTGTCAATTTTTGTTGCCTCAAAACTTACCTCCAATCTTGATTTGACTGAATTTTAAATAGATTATTTATTTTGATAATGGCATGCCAAATAGCTTTTTTGATGTGCTAAAGAAAAATTAGTGAACTAAAAATTCTGTTTCATTAAAATTTTTTTAAAAAAGATTTTGAAAATTAAATAAATAAATTAACTATAGTACTTATCTTTTTAAAAATTTAAATAGCATTTTTAGTATAAAACAAGTTCAGTGTCTTTTCACTTAGAGTATTTTTGAAATTAAATACTTGACAATTGTCTAAAAAGTTAACTGAACATTTGTTTTAGAGTAGTTTTAAGTGTAGAGTAGCTTTAAGTGTGGAAAGTATATCTAGTTCCTGAGTTTCCCAGGGTTAATTTCCTCCCTGACTAGCATTTTACAGTAATACATGTATTTGTCACAGTGACTGAACCAATATTGGTACGTTGCTTTTCACTAAACTCCATTCTTGATTTTAATTTTTTTCTAATGCTTTTTTCTATTTCAGAATTGCATTCCGAATGCTTGCATACATTCACAATGTATGTGGTGTGTTGTCTTTAGTTTTCGGTGATCTGTGACATAATTCACAGGCTTCCTTGTTTTCCTGAGGGTTCAGAATCTAGGATTTGCTTATTAGCTGGGTGTTTTTTGCTCAGCATCTCCTTTTAGTGTCAGACAAGCTGTTGTAGTCATCTCAAGACTGAACTGGGGCTAGTGTGCATCTATTTCCAGGCTTTCTCTAATGCTTATTGGCAGGTCTCAGGTCCTTGTATTTTGTTGTTTGGAAGCGACAACATGCTCACAGCACAGCAGCTTGCTTTTGCCAGAGACACATGCAAGGGCAAGAGTGAGAGAGTGGGTCCCAAAGGGGGAGGCTTTGTCATTTATAACAATCTTGGACATATCCTTTCTTCCATATGCAAGTGATCACATACACAGCTCTGGTACAGTGTTAGACAAGACCACCAAGGGGTGTGGAGAACAGGAGATGGGGGTTATCAAAGGTCACCCTGGAGTTTGGCTAACACAGTGACTCTGAGGGATCAAAATATTTGCAGCATCAACAGACTTTCTGAGGGATCTAGCTCATATGTGAAATGTCACATTAGGGCACCCTGTAATAAACTGTGTAGTTCAACTTTTTCTATAATTTCTACTTATTGACCCCGACTCTCATTGTTTAAATTAGACATATTCACAATTTTTTTTTCTTTTTGAGACTACATCTCAACCTTTGCCCGTGGAACCGCAGGCTCTTGTTGCCCGGGGTATCATGGACTCAAGAAATCCCCAGCCTCAACTTTCCAGGTAGCTGGGATTACAGGCACACACCACCATGCCCAGCTATTTTTTTGGAACTACGTCTCGCTACGGGCCCCAGGTGGAACTCGAACTGCGATCCCTAGCCCCGGCTGCTTCATAGGCTGAAGCTTACAGGCACGAGCCACCATGCCCGGCCATATTCACAAATTTTGAATAGAAATAATTTTTAAAGATCATATACTTCTCTTCCTTAATTTTATAGTTTTTTTTTTTTTTTTTTTTTTTTTAAGAATTGAGCTATCAAAAGGTAATGACTTGATCAGTCACTTATCCATTGGATAACTAATCCATTGGAGTATTTTTTGGTATACAAATTGAACATTTGGTTTTACTAAATGTTAATGTACTTATGTAGCAGAAGTTGGTTTTCAAAAAGTCTAAAATTATACCTACTTTAAAAACTGAGATTTTGATACATCAGCTTTCTTTGCATTACTCAATTGTAGTGTTTAGAATAGCCTGGGACAACACTAAGTGGACTGGTAACTTCCCTGTTTCCACTGTAGTTTCTCTTTCTGTGTACCTTTTATTTGCAATACTTGTATTCTTTTATTTTCTCACTGCAGTATTACCACTTTACATATGAATCATTGTCCCAGTGTCATAGAGGCCACAGCACAAGTCCAGTGACTCTGTTGCAGTGTTGTAATGGACTTTTTTCCCTCCAAATTGGAAAACTTTAAGCTGCGATTAAAAGGTTTGACTCACACTAAATTTCTGAATAAAAATTTGCTTTCATTTATATGTACTGTGTGCATTTGAATAAAAGCCCATAGGTTTTAACAAAGTATATATAAAACTAAAACTGTTACCGAATCCTAGTGTTTGATGTAATTTTGTTCTATAGTCGTGCAGTTGATGTTAATGGCAAACAGTAGTAGAGAATTTCTAATTTTTGGATAGAAAAATGTAGTTTCAGCACTTTTTTCATATTCAAAATGAAAAAATATATCTAAATGTTTTGAGCAGTGGCTTATCTGATGATGTATAACAGTTTGAATTATTAGTTGTAATAGTTCCACAGTTTAATATTTTACAGACATTTTTATACTCAATATCATTCAATACAAAAAAATGATAGTCTCCTTAAATGACATCACATTCTTTAACTATTACATTACAGACAAGAGTCAGAATGTCAGCTGAACAACTAACTGCTGTTTGAGAGCAATTTTAGTCACATACTGGTGTGAGGATTAGCATGAGCCTAAATTGGGGATCCTGAATGAAAGAATTTATGATTTTCTATAGTAATATCCAGTTTTCCCTAAGGAATTTTTATCAAAAATTGTATGGTCAATTAATTTAATTTATTAGATTATTCTGTGGAACTCAATTGTGCTTATATGATTTCAAAAACTCTAAAATTATACCTACTTTAAAAATTGAGATTTTGATTGATCAGCTTCCTTTGTATTACTCAATTATAGTGTTTAAAACACCCTGGGACAACACTAGGTGGACTGGTAACTCCAGAAGAGATACTTTCATAGATGGTGACTTCCCGTTCTGTAGTTCCTACATTTCCCCTCCATTATTTAGGTTCCCAACTGGTTATTTTTCTTTATATTTTGCAAGCCGGTAGGTTTTACTGTGAATCACATTTTAAGGGTGTAGTCCTCTTACTAGAGTCACATTTCAGGGTGAAGAAGAAACTGGACTGGGGAAATCCTAGTTCATAATTTCAAACCCTATTTTTTGACAGGAATCGTATAGAGTATGATAGAGTTCTGTTCTCTCAATATAGTGGGTGTGAACCTCCAGTTCTGGGCAGATGCATGGCATAAAACAGGTCATCCCACTTAGTTTTAATTTACTAACAGTGTTTGAAATTAGGGCCAATTATCTTTTTTGATTGTTAGGCTCTTTCCCAGCTTAACAACTAAGTTATGTATTATTAAGTTACTGTCTTGGCAGCTTAAAGATACTATAACTGTACAAAATTATAATATACAAAAATTATAATAGTATAAAGTTATATTATACTTTATATTATAGTGCCAATATCATAGGACTGAGGAGTCAGTATTGTTTCACTGATTATTTGAGAACTCTGTACATGATAAACATGTTGAAATCCTGGCCATGTCACTTTGAAGTCAGGAACTTTTATTGTTTATTTCACTTCTCTCTACCTCTTTACCAAATTTAAGGTTTCTTGATTACTTTTTATCATTAAACTTTGTTCTAATGCTTTTTAGATATCTGAATGTGGACACAGATGTTGATGAAATTATTGCAGACCTACAAATAGCAGTTGATTCTATAAAGAACATGGAGTAATGAGAGAATAAAATGGAATGTATTAGAGGGAGATCAGTGAAGTAACACTCAAAAGTGAATCTTCAACTTTGATTTTTAGTTTAGTTTGTTTCTTTAAACTTTTTTTTTTGATATTCTTTCAGTAACCATTTTATTTATGTCATCTTAATTTTATTTTGGAAATGGTCAGGATATGGATAACAAAGTAATGGAAGAATAAACTTTTGAGGACAGTAATTAATTTATAAACTTGAGAGCACTTTCAGGGTTTTCAGAAAATTGGAGAGTACTGTGAGTTCTGCATATTCCTCTCCCACAGTTTCTTTTAATGTTAAATTAACATAATGCTTTAGTGTGGTACCTTGATTATAATGGTGAACCATTATTGATACATTATATCATTAGGGTGTTGTATAGTTCTGTGAGTTTTGAGAAATGCACAATGTCTGAGAACTATCATTACAATATAGATGAATTTCACGGCCCTACAATTTTCCTGTGCTCTTCCTGTTTATTTCTCTGTCTTCCCACCAACCCCTAGAAAACACCAGTCATTTTGCTGTCTCTGTAGTTATGCCTTTTCTGGAATGTCTTATCCTTGTAATAATATAGTATGCTGCTTTTTTTTTTATTACTACCTTTACTTAACAATATGCTATTAAGATTTCTCCATCTTTTCTTTGACTCCGCTCCTTTCTTCTAATGGTTGAGTAATATTCCATTGTTTGGATGTACCACTGTTAATCGTTTACCTATTGAAGGACATCCTATTGCTTCCAGTTTTGTCAATTATGAATAAAACTGCTATAAAGTTCAAGTGCTGATTGTTGTGAAACATAAATTTTCAGTTCATTTGAGGAAATACCTATGAGTGTGATTACTGACTATATGGTATTACATTTTAAGCTTTGTAAGAAACTGCCAACTGGCTTCTATTGTGGCGATTCTATTCTCTATTTCTATCAATAATGAATCCCAGTGTCTATTGCTCCACATCCTTACCAACATTTGGTGTTCTTAAGTGTCTTAGATTCTAACCATTCTAATACCTTTTGTAGCAGGACTTAATTGTTATTTTATTTTGCAATTCCTTAGTGCCATGATGTTGAGCATCTTTTCATATGCTTATTTGCCATCTGTGTGCTCCTTTGGTGAGATGTCAAGTCAGATCTTTGGCCTGGGATTTTAACTGGGTAGTTTGCTTTCTTATTGTTGAGTTCTTTGTATAATTTGGATAATAGGCCTTTATCAGCTATGTGTTTTGCAAATATTTTCTTTCAATCTGTGCCTATTCTTTTCATTCTCTTAACAGATGATTTTATAGTTTTAAATTTGAACAAGTCCAGCTTACCTCATTCATGCTGATAAATCATAATTTGCTTGTGTTTTATTTTAAAAGTAATCATCAGTGCAAGATGCAAGATCATTTGGAGTTTTTCCTATGTTGTCTTCTGGAAGTTTTATAGCTTTGTATTTTAAATCTAGGTCTGTGATTCATTTTGAGTTAATTTTTGTGAATAGTTTGTGTCTAGATTCATTTTTCTGCTTTTTTCCCCCCTGGCATGTGAATGTCTTGTTTCAGCACTGTTTGTGGTAAAGATTATGTTTTCTTAGTTGAATTACCTTGCTTCATTGTCTCAGTTCATTTGACTGTTCTTTTGTCAGTCTATTTCTGGGCTCTCATTTTGTTTCATTGATCGCTCCTGCCTATTTTTTTGCTAATACCACACTGTGTTTTTGAGTAGCTTTATAGTAAGTTTTGGGCTTGGGGAGTGTCAATCCTTTAACTTATGTTGTTCTTCGGTATCATCTTGACTATTCTAAGTTGCAATAAATTTTCTATGCCGCAGAATAAGCACTTGGTGTGGATATGCCTTTTCTGATAATCTCTTTTTCAATATAATGATCTTATACACATAAATTAGATCTTATTCTTATGGAAAAAATCCCTTAAAAGCTTCCCATTTTAGTGAGAATCAAACTGAGGATCTTTGAAATGGTTCCTGTTATCCTCCAGTACCCTGCTCTTCTGTTACATTTCTGACCTCATCTCTCAATACTTTTCCCCTCAGTGGCACAGTGGCCTCCTTTATGTTACTTGAACATACCATGTATATCTAGCTTTGGGCCGTAATAATATTACTTGCCTCTGTCTTGGATGTCTTTTCCCAGTTATAGGAATAACTTACTCCTTTATCTCTTTCAAGTCTATTCAAATACTATCTTCACAATGAGGACTCTATTTTATTGAAATTTCAATTTTTCTTCTACCTTGTCTTCTGCATTTTCAGTCTCTTTGAACCTGCCCCTGCTTTTTTCATTACCATTGTCATTTTTAACATCCTATATGCTTATTTATGTTTATTGTTATGGCTTATTGTCTCTCCAGCATTTAATTCCCAAAGGGAAGACTGTTTTGTTGGCCAATGTGTCTTTAGTTCATTAAAGGTAGTATGTTTTTAATAAAAATATAGTAGCTTTTTCAATAAATTGTTTTAAAATGGGTAAGAAATGAATGATTGGATGAGTTTGTGACCGATAAGACATTGCTTGTGTGAAAAGATGCTGGATTCCAATTCACTTCTCTTTGCTTCATCATTGACTTCTGGATCTTTTAAGATGAGATTAAATTTAAACCATACCAATATAATGGTTTAGAAGATTTTTTGATTTCTGACAAGTTGCATCTGTTTGTGATGGTGATAATTTTTTTCTTAGTTTTTAAAGGGTAACTTGAGGATATTAACCAAATAAATAAAAATGGAAGAAAAAAAACCTATGTATAAGATATTTTAAAAAGGCCACTTGTTTACTTGTTAATACAATTGAAATTTCCTATATAATCAGGGTTGTTAAAGTCACTACAGCTGCTGCAGAGAAAGGCGGCATATGTTTCTGCAAGCTTTGGAAAACTGGTAGTGCTGTCTTTTAATAACGATAACCAGGATTCCAGTATCTAATGTTGACCCCGATGTTACACCTCAGTTAAAAAGAAAGAGTATATCATAGATTGATTTTCAATAATGTACACTAGAATTTTATATTATGTTGTGATACATTATTTCAGCAAAAAGTTTAATAAAAACCAGAAAATCAAAACAGAAATTGCTTTTCATATTTTATTATAGCAATTCTGTTAAGTTGTCTAAAAGCCAGGTATCCGAGTACTCATAAAATGTGTATGCTTCAAGTAATGAATTTTCAGGAAATAAGGTTCAACTTCTCAGATAGCATGGATGGATTATACTTTTGGTCTCATGAAATTGTACTGTTGCTAACTTGCACACTAGTTGTCTAGGCATAGCTTTGCATAGATTCTCACATGTAGTTTCTGTAAACACAGGGAACCCTAAACAAGATTTGCTTAAATAAGCTATTTGCTATTTTTTTCCTGATGAAATGCTGCTTAAACAAGTTCTGAAAGAAAATATTATTCTGATATTTAAAAATTTTAATTTTTTATTCTGTTATTGTGTTAGAATGCTTAGAGTTTAGGTGTATTTTTTTGAAGGAAGAGATGGCTTTTTCTGCAAAATGATTGAAGGAAAGGCTGTTATAGCTCCACTCCTTGAAGGTTTTCTCCCGTTAATTGTGAGACACCAAAAGTTGCAGTCACAATCACATTCTAGTAGGCTTCTCTGGATGACAGAAATTCCTGTAACATGGATATGTATGGCAGTACTTTAAGATCTCTGTTGTTGTAATTCATGCTTCTTCATCATCGCCATATTTCCACTGAACTGTAATGTGCATGCGAAATAGTTTCTCTACTGCTTCTTATCATCTCTTCCTCAAGACTCAAAATCTGAAATCTCTTCTGCATATCTGACTTCTGAATATACCTTTATTCATTATCTTGCCCCTTTCCGACATGTGTGCATCTATGTCCTATATTATTTCTACCAAATGCTTGGCTGGAATTCAGTCTCTTTGGTGGTAGTTCTAGTTAACTTGATCCTGCATTGACTTCTTACCATAACTCTAGAATGGTAAGCTGAGAATAGCACTCTCAGTGAATTTTGGTATTCAGAGGTATTGTGATATGAAAAGTATTTTGAAACATAAAGGGAAAATGACATCTGTAGAGATGTAAAGTTGTCAAGGAGATGGAGGCTTTGCTTTTGAAAATCTTGTTGAAAATGGGGAAAAAAGTGATAAGCATGGTAAGCATATGTAGAAGACAATAGGATATTAGAATGTACAAGTCACAGATTTCAGGGGGTTTAGGTGATAGTCCAGTAGTCTTACAGAAGAAGAAACCGAACCCAGTGTTTGTGCTTATATAGCTAGCTAGTCCAGGCAATCATTCATAGATTTGTTCAGTTTGAATTTAGTGTCTTTTGCTTCTTTTTTTTACCTACTTTTTTTCTAACAGCTTTCTTTTAAATATCCTTCCTGACTTCTTCCTTAATTTTCTTCTTTTGGGTAAATATCTCTCTCTTAGGCATTGTCCTTGTTGCTGGGAATATAAAGTCTTTCAAATTGTACCACAGGTATTAAGGAAGCTGCATTTGTAAACCGAGACTTGACTGTGCAGGTAGAGGATTTTAGAAGGGTTCCAACAGTGCAAAGGGAACATAGCAGATCATACAAGCATGATATGGGGCCCCAGGAGTTACAGAAAATTGTAAATGACCAAAGGAGGTGAAAGAAAATGCATATCAAAAATACCAGAAACAAATGTTGATGAGAATAAAAAAAGTACCCATACATTTGTAGTGGAAATGAAAG
Organism: Uropsilus gracilis; assembly: GCA_004024945.1. Classification (NCBI taxonomy): domain Eukaryota; kingdom Metazoa; phylum Chordata; class Mammalia; order Eulipotyphla; family Talpidae; genus Uropsilus; species Uropsilus gracilis. The sequence continues at coordinate 34,875 of PVHY01012686.1, read as the reverse complement.
CTGGTCCAGCCCCCATGGAGAATAGTATTTCCTCCAAATATTAAAAGTAGATCTATCTTATGATCCAGCACTTCCATTCCTAGTTATCTACCTAAAGAATGCAAAACACTAATTTGAAGGACTGTATATGCCTATATCCATGGCAACACTATTTATAGTAACCAAATTATGCAAACAATATAAGTTCCCAATGAAATGAGTAGATACAGAAGATGTGGTATATGTACACAATTGAATGATACTCAGTTGTAAGAAAGATGAAGTATTTCCATTTACCACAAAATGGATAGAACTGGAAAGGATCATGCTAAGTGAAGTAAGTCAGAAAGAGAAAGACAGATTTAGTATTTCACTCAAGTGGAATATAAGGAGACAAAAGAAAATAACAGACAAAGCTAAATCAAGTCAAACCCTAGAGATCTTATTATAGAATTGAGGGTACCAGAGGAGGAGAGTAAGGTCTACAGAGCAAAGTGAGGGTGGGGCCCAAAGGACTTTGATAGAGGATTATGGGTGTCTTGTTGGTAGGTGTGATGTTTGAACCTATATGCCTGAATCATATGTAGTATTATAAAACAGCATTACCTTAACAAAAAATAAATTTTTTCAAAGAAAAAAAGTGAGGACTGATGGTGGACCAAATTAGCAATTATTATTTGTTACTAAAGTGGTTCAGTCAAAAAACATCTTGGAAAATGTTTGTTGGTTACTTGTATTTTTCAGTTTAGCCACTGGGGAGCACAAGAGAACTGGATAGTGTCATTCACAGAGCCTCTTCGGGCTAGGAGTGGTCAAACTGGGACTGGTAATCTGAAGAATTAAGTAATTAGAGGATCTACTCCCAGGATAGCTTACATACTGGCTGTGGGCAGAAGCCTATGTTTCTTGAAAGCCCCTGGGCTGCTATAGGACTACTTATGGGTCATCAAGACAAGGCAGCTGGCTTCTCAGAGTAATTTGAGTGAGACAATGAAGGGCACCACATTGTTTTTTTATGATTTAGTGTCGGAAGTCTAACACTGTCCTTTCAGTTCTTTCATTAGTTAAGAGTTCCCATCCTCATGGGGATTGGAATTTTGAAGAAAAAAGTGTCCATTGTGACAGTCTAAATCTACCCCATGAGTTCTGTAATTTATTAAATGCTTTGAAGCTTCTGTCTCCTTATACATAAGACTTAATTTTAGTACCCACTTTATATAATTATTGAAGAATTTAGTGACTTTCAATACACTAAGAGTATTGAAAGTTACAGTTACTCGTATACAGTAGGTGCCCATGTCTTTCATTACTTCAAAGGTATATTTAATAGTGTTTATGGTCTCATCATGCCTATGCTGGGAGAGTAAGGGGTATTTAAGGACCTATTTTCAACAGAATGTAAATAAGAATATTATACAGCCTTGACAAATGATTAAAACATACCATTTAATGCATTGGAGCTATATCTTTGTATTACATTAGAGTCACATCTTTGTGTCTTTTATAATATTTTGTGAAAGATGTAAAAGTACATCTTGACATCATTTCCTTAACCTTGATGTCATTTTATTTAAAATTAGTTTAAGCTTCTTCTCTTGATCTTGCATGTCCCCATCTCTGTCTCCCACTTAATCCAAATAAAACCCATTGTATAGTATTGCTTAATCATCTTCCTTTTTAAACTCCAATGTGTGTCAGCTTTGAGATAGTTTCTGACCTCAAGTCTTTTGGGTAGGTTTGGTTAAGTATTAAGCAAGCTGATCAAGCCATGGTTAAAGGCATTTGGTGCCAGGGTGATTAGAAATAAAAGCAGGTTTTATATTTGCTCTCAGCTTTTTCCTGTAAGACAGCAGTGAGATTTAATTCCCTAGACTGAAGTACTTACAGGACATCTTCTCTGATCAATATCTGACAGTTGTATTTGATCTGCACATGCAGTTAGGTTTTCCATTTAGTAATTATCGAGGGAAAAGCCATTAAAAGGGTAAATTGCCATTAAGGACTATGTCGACTACTCAGTTTCCCCCTCCTTCTGGAGGAGGGTTGTAATGTATAGGAATGGAGCATTTCTTTTTAGCTTTTTGTTCTTTCTGTTATGTTATTTTAGGCAAGAGGTGTGGGTTGTCAATTATATGATGGAGAAGGATCTTATTATTTGGATAATGTGGATGAAGAGGGTGTGGGATTTCTTCGTACTATTTTTGAGACTTATTTTTAAGTCTGAAATTATTTAAAAGTAAATTGTTAAAAATAGTTAAAATTGCAAATGTGGTATCTGTAAGTGAATTTACAATACATGGTGAGTGCATATTCATGGTTACGATGAATTTTATTTGAATATAGGAATATTGTTCTGTTTTAAAAATTTGTCATTTTTTATATAAAAATTAAGACAGTGCTTTTCTGTCTTAACTACATTCACCAATTAAACTTTTTTGTGGTCTTGTTTGGAATTATCTTTCTGTAGTTAAAATCTTATTTTAAAAGTGTATTACTCTAAAAGCATGTATAAGATGAAAGTGTCAGAGATCCATATAAGGCATGATTTACAGCACCCTCTGACGCTCCCTGAATGTAGGAGAACAAGCCTTTGATTTTGTTAATCATGTTACAGTAGTTGTGGTTATTTGATTCTTTTTTCCCCCTTAAAAGAGTGGTTTATAGTTAATATTATACTAATGTTTATTACCTGGTATATAGATCCTTAAATATTAATGTTATGGAGATTAATCTGTACCTGAATTGTTATTATGCAGGCTATTTTTACATTTGAAATGTTTATGTGGTGCATTTTTAGTTAACATTTTTCATGTGTAAAATTTCAGAATATGCACATGATTTTCCATTTGATTTGATTTCATCACAACTGAAAGGACTATCTCAAGATGGTGGTCATTAGTTGTTTATATCTTACATTTTGAATACTGAGTCGGCATGGTGACTAGAGGCCAGAAATGACTTCTCTTGGTATCATGGCTCCTGACTTCTTTCTTGTCATGTTTTCCTTATCCTTCTCTAATTCCTTCAGTCACTCAAATTCAATGACTAGCTTTCTGGTTTCTCTTTTTAGATAAGTAGGTACAAATAGTGTTAGTACTTAAAAAAACTTGACTTATTTAACTTCCAAACAGTTAAGCAGGTTGAGAACATTGTGATACTATTTGAGAAAGGAAAAAGAATTTCAAAGCTAGGTTTTTGGAAAATAGTGCATACCTGTTTGGAATTTTCTCAAGAGAAAGTCACTTCTTCCAAACTTACTCATGTGCAAAATAAAAGATACTAGCATATTAGTTGTCTTCCCCTTCTCTCTTCTATATGACTTGATTTTATATTATTTTACCTTGTTACCTATCAGCAATTAGTTCATCATCCTGGTGATGGGGAGGGATATGTGGAATGAAACAACCAATGGTTTTTCCACCATTTGAATGGGTATGAGAAGGTAGCAATCCTGTTGTCTTAACTAAAACTATAAGGCAGCGCTGTATCTCATGCATACTAAATGATTAGAATATGAAACAATTCTTCAAAAATTTAGATTCTTCAAGGATTGCTTTGCTTAATTATAAGTAGATGATAAGGACAGATATAACAAGCCCTTTATTTAGCCTAGAGTAACATCTTTGATGATAATTAACTATGATATAAGAATTGTTAAGACCCAGTCAGTTATATTCACACTGTGAATCTGAAACTCTTTTTCAGGCTGCAGTTTCTTGGTTTATGTCAGCATCTTTATTGTCTGGACTCAGAAATCAATCCCCTGTGAACCAAAGCTGGAAGGAAAATTAGCAGCATGCGTATAACTAAAGGATTGTATTATGTCAGGGATTTCTGATTTCCTTAATAATTTTGAATAAAAAAATGCCAATAGCTGGTAGTATATTATGAAGCTATGAGGTCATTCTATTATAGGGTTAATTTTTTGAGATAGGGACATTGCTACTATTGTGTTTGATTGTTAAATACTGGAGCGTAAATATTTTCTAAAAAATTCCTACAAAGACCCATAATAATAGAACCTTAAAGTTGATTACTTGTATTTCCATCCATGTAGTAGTTAAGAGGTGAGGAATCAAGGATGACCTTGCTACTTACTGAGTTTGGGCAGGGTTGGTAAATGCTCAGGGACAAGAATGTGATGGGTTTTTAAAATGTGTGCATTTTATTTGCTGTTTTCCCACTGAAGATTTGGGGATCCTTGTCTCTCCCCTTTGAATCAGGTTGGACGTCTGGCTCACTGTAACTACTAGAATGTGCAGTTGGTGATGCTGCATGACTTCCAGGGTTTGGTCAAGGAAGGCAATGACCTCATGCCTTGTTTTCTGGGACATTTGCTCTCGGAATTCTGATTTATTGAAAAAAATTTTGACTATCCTAGGGTCATCATTCTTTCAGGCCATATGTGGAAGCTGCCTTTGAGTGACCTGACTGTACTGCCCAAGTGAGGTTCCAGCTATAGTGTCAACCATGAGGCATGAGTGAGGATGCCTTCATATGAATACAGCCTCCACCTGTCAAGCTGTTCTAGTTGTTGAGTTTTACCATCTGAAGCCCAGACATTGTGGAATAGAGACACACACAAATTCAATTTGTGCCCAATTTGAATTTCTGCCCTATAGAATTCATGAACACAATAAAATTATTATTTTACACTTAAGTTTTAAAGGGTTTGTTACGCAACAATACTGATGGGAAGTGGGACGCAGTTTTTCTCTGTCACACTGGTTTTCTTTTCTAGGTTGTTACCCTGGCGTGATTCTTGCATGTTTATCTGCTGTGCCTGCAGTCCAGCCATCTGAACTGATGAAGTACCTAGGATAAGGCCTTGTCTTTTTCTTTAAGGATTCTCTAGAACTAGCACTATCTCTTCTGCTTACATCTTATTAGCCAGAACTTAAGTTAGAACATAATCACATCTAGGTCAAAGACTGAGAGTCTTTTTATTCATGACCATGCTAAAAATTAGGAAATCTTATTTCATTAAAAATGAGGATACAGGGATATGTGCAAAAGTGTGATTCCTTCAACAGTTGTGTCTGTTTGATTGTGTTGACTTCTTTATCTTGTACTTTTTAAATGATATATACTTCATTCCTAGGAAAACTCATTTTGAAGAGCTTTCAGTAACAACTTTCTTGGAAAACACTACATTTTACTTAGGGTTATAATCAACTCATAATAATTCTGTTTTTGCAAATTAAACAACAGTGACTTAAAGATAATGAAATTTTTATATTCACAAAAAAGTCTCATGTAAAAGAACCCAACAGGAGCAATCTAGGTCTGGCTGAAAATAACAGTAAAACTATTGACTAATACCACTATCATCACCAAAATTGTCCTTTTTTATCTTGCTCTGGGAGTCTTAAGGTGATGTCAGGGTAGCCACTTAACTTTATTCCTTGAGGTCAGCCTACCAGTCAATAGAAGGCAGCAAGAAGGGAGGGAGAGAGGAATAAGGGATGCACCAGATACCTTTTATAGGAAATTTCTAGGAGTTGTCATGTAATACTTTTGCTTTCATTTTCTTGACCAGAACTTTTATCATTTGACCAATCTTGATGAAGTAATGTTGGGGGAATTGTGGTTTTTATTCCAGGCAGCCATTTGACCTGGGGGTTCTGTTGCCTAACAGTCTAATATTAGTCATCAGAAGAATCTGTTCACTCTGTCAGTTTGTAAGGCTACTTGATCGACTAGATAATATATTGCAACATGAAATATCGTTAGAAAATGTACAATAAGTCAAAAAAGTTTGAACTCCATTTATGTTCCTATAAGACAGGCAGCCATTCCTTCCCTGTTACTCTAAACACGTTGGTTTGTAGGGACAAATGATGTTTACTCACAGATAATGCACCATCGTGTGCAGACAGCCACTCTTTTAGTGCCAGCTCTCAAATCCTTTCCTGGAAAAGCACAGTCCCAGTACTTGACAGGGCTTTCTCAGTTGTCCAAAGTTAAATCTTTGAGGTTTTGCTCTTCTAAAAGCCTTTTTTTCCTTTCCTGAAAGAATGTTCCCTCTTTGTTTTAGAGTTGCAATTGTCTGAGTGAATATTTTCGCTTTTTCAGGTGCAAGACTGAATTAGTTGTGAGGCATCGATTCATCCCTGTGCCTCATACTGTTGCTATAGAGTTTTGTCTCAGTAATACCTCTCTCATGGCTCTTTGTTGTTCTCCTTATAAAGACACTCTTCTGCCCGGTGTAGTAGGGATGAAAGATTTAGCTCACAGTTAAACTTGAAAATGTGATGAAAATATTTTCTTTCATTTTATAGTTACTATGGTTCTTTTGAGTTCCACACTGATAAGTACTGAAAAATGTACTGAAGTTGAATCTTTTAAAGTTTAATAATGTGATAATTTGTACCATTTCTCTCTTGCTCTATTTCTCCTTTATAATGCTTTATTCTGGTAGGTAGCGTCCCCTCTCCCTTATTCTTAGGGCACGTAGGGGAAAGATAGGACTTCAGTAACTTTCTTTCTGAGTAAGCAAGATGCTCACACTCCAGTTTTATTAGCCTCCTTTTTTGTATACCCATTTCCCAGGTGGTGCATTTTTTTCTTCCTAATGCTGATAATTTGTTGAATTTGAGGCCCATTCTTCATTTATTTGACTTCACCTTGGCTCTGGCTGATGCTACAAATAAGATGGAGGTGTCTCTGGGATGCTTAGTTGTTCTTGTCCACATGTTTGCTGCAGCCCTTCATATAGAGCTCCTTCTCTCTGTCAGAATGTCCCCTTGGGCCTGTGCTCCAGCCAGACCCATGGGTACTTCTGTGTCACATCCATGCAGGTAAATAACAAAAATTCAACTGAGGTAATTTCAACTGGCTTGATTAAATAACTCATGAATGGGGCAGCATCCTATCTAGCAAGGAGAAAGTTGCTCCAAAGAGTTATGCAAAATAGAAAAAGGGTAGAAAAAAGGAAGGAAGTAAAAGGGAAGAGGCAATTATTTCAGGCTTAGATAACCTTCCTGTGGGGATCTTTTGAGAATGGCAGATTATCTTCATTGCTGCTGACCAGAAAATTCTGTACTGACCAATAAGGACTGCATTCCTTTGAAACTGCAGGGACTTGAGATTGCAATCTAAAGTGCAATCTTACCTTAGATATTTAGTCTTGGTGGGCTTAACACAAGCCACCTCCATTTTGAACTTCATTTTCTTAAGAATTGCAAGGAGAAACAAACATTAGCCTTCTTAGCCTCTCAAATTTGGAATAAGACCAAAAGATCCCTTTGTTGTCTATGTACTCCTAATTCATTGAGTGAATCTTCTTTTTCCAGGGCCAGAGAGAAATTGCTTCTAGTTTCCAGACTCCCTCTTCTTTCTCCCATAATGTTTATTTCATTAGTTCTGTGGCTCTGCTGTCATAGCAGGAAGGTGTAGCTTTTATTCTAGAGAGTTCTGTGAACTACATCAGATTCTTGATTAAAGGAGGAAGGTGGGGGGGGAGGGAAAGGAATTGAAAAAAATTAGTAAAATTCTCTCAAGATAAGAGCATAGTTAGCAAAAATTTATAGCCTTGCTTAGTAATCCTATTTTACAAGTCAGTAGTGATTATTCATCTTTTGAGAACCTTTATATAATTTCTTAGACTAAAGAACATACTGTGCCAAAAGACAAAAGAGAACATAGGAATAATTTTCTAAATACCATTTTATTACACTTGCTTTTAAAATATTAAAATTAACTCTTCTTAAACTTTGTATCACTTAAGTCAGTCTCTTTGCTGGCTGTATTTAACCATGGGACTTGACAATCCAGAGACCTATGTTCAAGCTCTGGTTATCAGGTAATGTTGGGTAAACTGATCTCATTTGTTAATGCCTCAAATTTTTTCTTTAAATGTAAGTATTTGTCTCACAAATGTATATGAAAGTCAAGTAGGGTAATTATATGAGAGTACTTTGCAAACTGGAATCAATGTGTTTATACTATTTTTTAAAATTTGTTTATTTATATATAAATTTCACAGCATTGTAACCCCAGGGATTTACCCCCCCACTATTTTGGTCTCTCCATCTTAGATTATACTCATCCTCATTTGTGTACTTAACTGTTGTTCCTCCTATCTGGAGAATGCAACTGCTTCTACATGCTGTCATTTATGCTGAGAATTTTGCTGATCATGGAGCTTCATTTCCTGTTTTATATATGGTGAATCTGCTTCCAATTTGTGCAGTTATCTTATTTAAAAAATTTCTTTTGTGAGACTTAAAATGCTTTAATGACAGAAGCTATATTCTATATGCCTCCGTCATATCCCATAACATCCCTATATTGTATGTTCCTTCTAGTTAATGTTCTCCACTTAGTAGATATTTCATATTTGTTTTTTGGGGGAGATATTTTCTGTAGTCTAGGGACTGGAAAACAATCATTGCTTTGTGTTTTATAACAAGTGAAATAGATAATCAAATTGTATTTACATTATACTCCTGTTTTCTATGTGATCCCTTTCTGGTTCTGAAAAATATCTCCAAATAACTGGTAACTAACTGAAAATGAAAACATATATTCTAACTTAAATATTTTTTTCTGTAGTTTTGAGTGTTAGAAATGTTTTCAGGTTTTGGAAATTTTCTTAGAACTCTGAAGTCATTTATTTTATCACACTAAAATATTCATGGCTCAGAAATTTTATTTTAAACTACGGTTTGTTTGAATCAAGATTTAATATATGTGACATTTTGATTTTGGTAGCCATATTTACATGGCTTTTGGATCCTCTCAAAAGCTATATCCTCAGTTACAGTATTTAAGCCATATTAGATTTCACATAGATTTAGCTAATACATATTCATGAAGCTACTAGGAGATCTAACTAGTGATAGAGGAGGTGCTCTATTTTCAGCCATCATTTGAGCACATTTTTTTCTTAAGGCCCTGTGGCAGATGACATTGTTAAGTAAATTAAAGAAAATCTAGATCTCTAATCAAGAGCACAAATTAAAAAAAGAATGAATCCTATAGATCCCATCTGTAGGAACAGAATTTTTTTTTTTATAGTTTACCATATCACACAAAAATCTGCATGAACTATGAATATTGGTACATTTTGCTTGCCTTTATTATTAAAGAATAGTGTCTACAATTAAGCTAGATATTTCTTCCGTTAATTTCTTTTTAAATATTTCACTTTGTAAAAGTTACTGTGATTCTTCCAGAGGTCATTTGGAGTAGTATGTATCACTAATACTTTCATTTCTTATTTCTATTACTATAAGAAGCATAGCCTTGTTTTGTAACTGAAAATTTCATTAGCAAAGGTACTAAATGGATTTCTAAATAGTTCATACAAACAAAAAAGTTCATTTTATGAGACATTATTATTTATTTTGTCCCAGACTCTATTTTGGAATTGTGGTCTAAAGGGTCAGCCTCCCCAAGATGTTCAGAATTGGTCTTCGAACATGTCTGTCACATTGAACATGTGAGTTAATTTAGTATAAGGTCAGTTAAGGCTCTGGAATCTCAACAGAAACTTTTACCATGTCCTTATCTATAGAAGAATGAAAATTTGGGGCTATTACCCAGATTTAGAATTATCTCTAGAAGTAACCTTTCTACTAGAGAAACCTATCTGTGTGGTTGGGGAAACACCTCATCACAGAGTATCTGCTTTTTTTCAATTGGGCTCCCTTGTCTTTCTTTAAAACCCTGGCGCTACCCCATTTCTAAACTCAGGAGAAACTTCCCTTTGCTTTAGAATTTACATCTATGTAGATTCTCAGTATACTTGTAATTTAATTTGTTCTTTTGTCTATCTGTTGCACATTTGCTGATCAACTGTATAAGAACCTGAAGTGATGGGGAAATTTCATCTGTGACCCTACGGGGCATTTAACTGGGCCTTACAGTTGCACCCTTAGTGTGATAGGGTGATCAGACTTGTTTTTATTAAGGTAACAATTACTGGGAACAAGTGTCCAATGAATGAATGTGTAGTCATGGAATATGTCCTATTGCTTCCTCATTTTGTTAACCTGTTCTCAATCTTTGTATGTCTTCCTAAAACTCTCTAGAGAGAATAGGTTAACTGAAAAATTGGTAACTAGAGGTCCCATTAATAAATTCCACTTACTGTAGGAGTGTGATTAGCAGAAGCCATTAAAATTCTTGTGTTATTGTCACTACTTAGATTCCAGGAAATGTTTGTGATGAGTACATCAATTTATTACTAGCATTAAGAGTAGCTAACATTTTATGCTGAAGATTCAGCACAACAATCAGTGTTGCTTTCCAGTCTATGTAAGTCTTCACAGAAAAAGAAAATAAATCTTAGTGAGGTTTTTAATTTGTTGCAGCCCACAGAACCGAGCAGGAATTTTGCCAGTCTACTTGGGGTTGAAGTTGATGCTTTCTACACTGCTTTGCTTAAACTTTCATGACACTCCTCTATGCATCAAATATTTTATTCATGCCTCATTACATTCAATTCTCTCAAGATTTTGCCTTCTCCCTCTGTCTTCTGTGCATACTATTCATTCTACCTTATACTCTCCTCCTTCCTTTCACCTGTGTTGAAAGTATACGAAAATACAAACAGAGAAATGAAATGAGGCATTAAATTCAACCATATTCATAGGAGCACACATTGTGGGATAGTGCCCAACATTCATTATGAAGTGAGTGCACAAACTGGAATGTCTGTGCAATGCTCTGCCTCTGGAATCATAGGGAACAGATCCCTGATTCATGCCAACAGTGCATGTGAATCTAGAAATTATATTGCTGAGTGAAAGACGTTAGACTCAAAGACTATGTGATTTTGCTTATGTGTAATTTTAGAACAAGCAAGATTAATCTATAATGAAAAAAAAGATTGCCCGTGGGAGGAGGTGGAGATGAACTACGGAGAGGCACAAAAGAACTTTCTTCGGGATGGGAATGTTTTATATCTTATTTTGGTTGATTGGTATAGGATGCAAATAACTGTCAAGACTCTTTGAACTGAATGAAGATTATTTACTCTTACTATTTTGTTAGTTTAAAGTCTTTAAAAATAAAGATTACAATATGCTGCTTTTGCATAGCCTCTTAGTGCATTTATCAGGCAGTTCGATAAAATTCTGACTTCTTAGTCTCTTTTCTAGTGGACTGAGATGGTACGTGTGACTCATTCCTTTTCGTACTGCCAGTGCTTAGTACTTGCCCAGGGCTTACCAGGGATCTTTCTCAAGAGATGCTTGTTGAATGAATGGAGTATTATGTTCTGAAAAAGCCTGGTTCATTAAAAAAAAAAAGTTGATTTGGAAATAGTGGACTCCTATGATATTTAATACAACCTTTATGGGTATGTAAATCTAAGTTTCAGAGGAATTGTAAATCAAGCCATTATTATTTAACTTAGTTATAAAATTTGCATACAAAAAAGGAAACTGAATAGTTTTTGTGGTGATGCATTAAATTTAACATTGTTTATCTTCACCATCCCTCTTACACTATGGGTTTAGGCTCCATGATCCCTGAGATATACCTCTGGCTTTAGGAATATTGAGAGTACTTCATTACTAAAATAAATTTAATTTGCAATTTTTTTTCAGTAACTAGGCAGAGGTTGCTTAAAGCTCACTTGGTTTATAGTTGATGAGCCCTTGGGTGGTGCCCTGCCCTTTGAGGATCCTGTAGCCTGTGTCTTGGAAAAAACCCTCAGTATTTTAAATGGCTGTCTGAGTCTGGTATTTCAGTGTTGGTTCTACAGGTCAGAGATAGTATCAGCAGCTGTGCAGATTTTAAGATGTTTTTAAAAAGTATTACACAAATTAAAATTTTCTAGACATTTCTAGAAAAAAATCTCAAACAAGAATGCCCATTATGAAAGCCTCCCCCCTTCTATTTGTAAAAAATAGTATGAATGTATATATTCCTCAAAGGAAAATTAGGAGAAAATATTGATGGTATCATAGGCATTTTTCCATGTCACTAAAGATCTTCAATATTTATTTAATATATAATCTTTTTTTATGGTTATACTGTAACTAATCTGATCATTTTTCTACCCTTAGATATTTATATTATTTCACATACTAGTAGTTAATAATTATGGCTTACAGATTTTTTTTTTCAGAAAAAAATTGTATTTAATGGTGAAATAAATAATTTCTCATATAACTCTTAGTGGATTTTGGATTTTCTGTGGATTCTATTCCAGAAGCAGTATGGTCTTAGAAGTTAACAGTATGGATTGTAAGGTTAACTGCCTAGGTTTAAATTCCAGATTTTCCAAGTTCAATCTTCCCACCTTGAACAAATCATTTAACTTTTCCATGTATAAGTGTCCTCATATATAAAATAAGAGTAATAGCAAACTTCTGTTGTGAAGACATAAGACGATTAGGACAGTACCTGACATGTTAAGTGCTAGATGAATGTCAAGTACTATACTTGCTGTGTAAGCATATGAACATTAGAAACATTTTAAAAGTGTCTTTGTCAGTAACCTGAAATTCGTAAAGGTTATAACACTGGAGTCTCCTATAAGCACTACTTGGATGCCTATTTCTACCACCAGAAATAACTATTAGCAAAGCTTCCTGATAGACCTTTGTTCTTTTCACAGATCATCATTCATTTTTCTCTTGTTTTGCTTTACAGGCCTGATATTATTAGATAATTTTCCTACTCATTAATAAAAATGTACAAACAGAACAAATACAAATACAATAACTATTTTTTTAACATATTTTCTCTTTGTTTATGGAGCTAGAATGTGATGTTACTTCCACGTGAAGACAGACAGGGAAGGGATCATAGAGTTTGAAAGCTTGAGAACATTGATAGTAGGCAGTATAGTGCTTAAGGTTTTTTTTTTTTAATTCCTGGAAGTATAGCTAAAAAGTATTTTTTTCAAATTTTACTTTCCATTTTCAAGGAAAAAAAAAAACAAAGCAGACAAGGTAAGAATTCTTAAGAAAGTTGAGAATATTAGCCTTCTCTTGGGCGGACCTAATGAGTCTCTTTTCTCTAATTTGTCGAAGTGCTTTTTATCTCCATCTGTTTTATATATTATGTTTAGGTATGTTATGTTTGGTTGACAGAGTTCTTCCCTGGCTAAGACAAATTTTGAAGATCTTTTCCCCACAGAAAGGAAATAAGCCTTATGAAGAAGTCTCCTAGCAACCTGGTATAGCAGTATGTGTGTCTTTCTCATTAGTGCTCATGGGTGTGGATGCCTTGCTGGAGGTGGGTGCAGTGGTGGTGGTGGCAGCAGAATCCTTCTGGAATGGTTTGGGTCACGTGGTATGTGACTTCTGAAGCCTGCTTGGTTGTGGGTGGTGTCCTGTAACTAAAGCAGTTGCCACCACAAGCTGTGAACTACATTCAGTGAAAAACTGGTGTGGTGACATCTATCTGAAGAGGTGTAACCCTGTATCTCTGAATCATGTATAGTGTTGTAAATAAAATTTAAAAATTATAAAAATACATCTCTGGAAAATCATAGAAAGGAATAATTACTGCCTGAAATATTGTTAAAATATGACATTTAAAACTTGTAATATGTCTTAAATGCCATTAAAATGAGGATATCTGGGGGGAAAAAGCAACAAACTTTGGATGGAAGGCAATCTCATTATGGAACAAGCCCAGACTGTAGTTTATTTCTAGTGGTTCAGAGTAGTTGTTTTTTGGTGTTCTCCACCCATTATTCCCTACTGCTGACTCACTGTGAAAAGTGTTATGCTTGTGAATCACTTTATAATTTCCACTGGCTTGAGACGTGTGGCCTCACAACCTGAGGGGAAAAAGTCTTCAACCCTTGATCAAAATTAGAGGCCTCAAATATATGAAAGGAGTTACTAAGATTCTGTCTCTGTTTCCAGAAAGTTGGAATTTGTTAGGCAAATATTAGATCTAGGCGGAAAGTATATTCGATTTTATTCTTTATACCACTGTGACAAATTCTTGGTACCAGTCAACACTTATCAAGAAGACTGATTATATTGAAGGTCAATAGAATAAGAACATTCCATTGTGCTTTTAACTTACAGAGTTAATAGCAAAGCAAGACCAGAACTGCCAGATTCTTATTTTTGACCTGTGTTGATTCTGTCACCTTGAACAGAGTGAAAAATTTGTCTATATTTCTCATTTATAATATAATTTTTTTATAGTTTGCATAGTGAAGGACAAGTTCCTTAATAATTAAGAACTTTTTTTTTTGTTTAACTTTTGGTAATTTGTATGGTAAGAAATTAAAGTATTTCTTTATCTTATGTCCCTAAGTTATGTTGATTTAACCTTGTGACTTGTTCCTGTGTAGTGGAAAGAAAATTTAAAAAACTAGGTCAAATTCCAGCCATTCTGCTTCCTTGGCTAGAGAAACCTGGACTAGATTACATTGAAGTGTATTTATTTCTAATCAGTAAAATGAAGATGATGATACCTAAATGCAGCAGTAGGATTGTTATGATGTAAAATTTTTTAATGAATAATGTAATGTTATAGTGACTTTGATACTGATTATAAGCTCTTTATTCATATTTGCTAATGGAACTAAAGTGACTGGGAAGCCACTACATTAGTTGAAAGCTGACTATATCACGTGTTTCGTGTCTAGTATGCTGTCTGAAGATGGTGACTAGTGTACAGATGAAGAAGCTTGAGTTTCACAGAAGTTAAATCATGTTCTCTAGCTGAACTTACTAGCTATGGTTGATGCCTGGATTTAGATTCACATTTGTGTAGTTTCTTTCCTGTTGATGCCTAAATCTTTTATCTGTCTTTACCATGGCATCTATCATTCTGACTAAATGTAGAACATAGATGATACATTTGTCGTCTATCTAAAATTTCTTTTCTGTTTGAAAGTCTATCTTTTAATGGACTTTATAAGATAAGATAAATAAGATAGTAGAGATGTCCAAATAAGATAGTAGAGATGAAGGGGAGAATTTCCCCTAACCTTCTATGCTCTTAGGTGGGTTGAATCATTAAAACATTTGACAGATTAGTAGACGATAGGGACAAATTTAATTACATATGTGTGGAGAATTTGCATACCTATAAATTCTAGAGTAAATACAACAGGTAGAGAGTTTCTACCCCTTGTCTTATGACTGGGATAGGGATCTGGGGTGTTAAGGAGCGAGGAGAAGAGATAGACTCACATGAAAAGAGGGTGACTTAGGCCAAATACAGATGGCCTGAAAATAGATTTCTATCATATATGTAGCTTTCCTCAACTGAAAGGTTATTTCTAGAGATGACTCAAATTAGGGACATCTTCATTCTTGTAAGGAAAGGTAATGTTAATCATTTCTCTTGAAACTGGAGGGCCTAGACTGACTGTTAGCCTTAGCCATGTTTTGGAAAAAGTCTATTCTGATATCTTGCCTGTTATTCAGCATATTGAGAAAAGAAAGCATGTAAGGGAAAGAGCATGATTCTTTCAAAGAGAAACTCATAGAATTTCAGAGAATTCTGAAAAATAGTATACTTTCATTGAAATTTAATGTTTGTATTTTTCAGCTACTGAAGGTTCACTTCAATAATGTCTTAGGATATCTTAGGCCAATTTTAAACTCAGTAGTTTTTTTTTTTTTAATATAGTAATCATTGTAAGCATTTTCAGAGCTGGACTTTAAAACCTGAAGTTGTTTAATATATAGATAAATAATTTTAGCTTATATACAAACGAAGTGAAAATAATATTTAGTTTATTTCCATCACTTCATACACTATTTAGTGACTTTTAAAAGACCTCTAAATCAGTGAAGAAAGGATAAGATAAAAATAAAAAAAAGCCTTCTAATTTTTTTAAATTAGTATAACACAAATAACTACAGAGACTTTCTGTTCTCAGCAGTTTACATAGATACTTAAATATTCTCACAATGGCCTTTATGTTCCTTTTTTTTTTTTTTTTTTGAGACTATGTCTCGCTATTTTTGCCTGTGGAACCGCAGGCTCATGTTGCCTGGGGTACCACAGACTCAAGCAATCCCCAGCCTCAGCTTCCCAGGTAGCTGGGATTATAGGCACGTGACACCACGTCCAGCTATTTTTTTTTTTGGAACTAGGTCTTGCTATGGGCCCCAGGCAGGACTTGAACCTCGATCCCTAGTCCCGGCCGCTTCATAGGCTGAAGCTTACAGGCATGAGCCACTGTGCCTGGCCTATGTTCCTATGTTTTTAGAATATTTGACCAAAGTAGATTAAAAGCAGATTCTCAAAGTTTCATATTCAGTTCTTGGCCAAACCAGTAAATTCCCTTCAGAGCAGAACCCAATAGCTCTTTGTTCCTAGCGTCAGACACTGTTGGTCCACAGCCTCAGTGACACCACACTGACAGAAAAGCAGGGGATCACATAATTGATGGGGAGGGGGTGATGGTGCAGCGGGGGAGATTGACAAAAAGCATTTGTGAGGAAGGATTTATGGCATCTATTGTTTGCCACCATTTATGGCTCAGCTTACTTAGCACATTCTGTGCCCTTGTCCTGTTTCTGGATTCTTGACAAGTGAGGGCAAAGCTGTACTGTCTTTTGTTCTGTGGCAATTAAACTCAAGCAAGGATATCCTCCACATATATTCTCAGTTATTGATTCTCTTTCAGAGACTTTTTACAGCTTCATCATTTTGTATCCCAGTGAGGGTGATCATCCGCTGAAAAGAAATCAATCACAAGTTGTGCCTACACCTTCTCTCCTAATCTCTTTCCTCTCCTTTCACCCATCCTCTCCTGTTTTCACCCCTTTCACTTCCCCTACTTGGTCTTCCTTCCCTCTCCCTGGTCCTCTCTTCCTTTCTCTGTCCCTTTTCACTTAACTTTCCCTAATCCCTTCTCCCTTTTCTCTGCAGCCTGAGAGCAAATCATAACATGCCTGAGGTGTTTGAGTCTTTCCTTAGATTTAAGTGAGAGTGCTCTGGCCTGCATCTTAAGTCTTCTTACAAATGTATGAGTACATAAATGAATAGAAGAACTTGGATTCCTTTCCTCTCAGTTACTATCACTAGTAATAAAAACATCTATCTTCCTTGTGAAAGATTCATTCAGCCTAGAAATCTTTAGAACCAAGTATCATATATATATACTACACAATTCCCCTTGCCTGTCAGTCTCTACTTTCTTCTGCTAAATCTTCCCTCCTCTGTTGGAGTCTTGCAGTTCTCTGTGTGAAAGTTTTCCCTTATTAATGATCTATAAAATGGGTGGAATAACCCAGTCCCTTAATATTAGCATTGCAAATATTAGCATTAATAAAAATTAGTCAAATATTAGCATTTCATGCAAGTAGAATTGTCAGTTCAGAAAGTTATATATGCTTTTTAATTTATAGTGGATAATGCCAAATTGGTCTCAAAAAGATTTTTACCATTGTATACATATGCCACTGTTTTTTTGTGACTACCCTTTTTCCCCCTGTAATATTGCCATTCTTAAAAATACATGCCAGTATGAAATCATCCGCTTCATTTGCATTTCATGAGGAAAAGGGTGATAGGAGTAGTAGAAGGTGCATCCCATCCCGGTATCTGTACTGGTCATTGCATTTCTTCTTTGAATTGCATTCTCACATTATTTATAACTAGGGAGGAGCTGTTTTTAATCTTACTGATTTATAGGAGTTACTTGTTTTGTATGTTTCTTTGTGTGGTGTTTTATATGTAGCATGTATTTTCTTTCAGTCAGCTGTTTTTCTTTAACTTCATTTATAGTGTTTGCTGTTAACATGAATGCTTCATCAGATTTGCCAACCTTTCTGTTAGTTTCTTAAAGGTTTTGTAATTCGTGTTCATACATCTTCTTAACTATTTTTTTAAATAAAACTGGTACCCTTTCACCGAAGTCCTTAAATGTTTTCCAAACTTCCTTTTAGTGATGAATGCTTGATGACTTAACTTTGTTGGAACTTTCCTAATAAGAGCATTAATTTTGACAAAACCGTGGGGTGAGGGGGCGGGATTTATTGTTAAGGGTCAAAGATGTTAAACAGTTTCTTCTAGGTCTGTCATTCTACACAGGTTGGTCACACAGACCTGTGGAGAAAAGTTAGTTTACATGTTAGCTAAGTACATAGTAAAGTTAAAGTACATGAGCATCAGTTGTTACTCTGTAGTCAGAAATAAAACATATATCTGTAAGAGTATTTGGTAAGATTTTTCAACAAAAATGGGAGTAGAGATTCCCTTATTCCCGTCTTACCTACAGCCTCTAGTCAGTCACTTTGGCTGAGGTCACTCTTGGTCATGTCAAGTGGGCAGTGAGATCATGACCAGGATGAGCGTCAGAGCCCTTCCTTAGGTGATGTCAGGAGGGCTGCCAGTTCACAGCTGACTGAGTAGTGTGGTGATCTGCAGCAGGTCTGATCCATTCATACCCAGCACACAGGTTACCAATTATATGTTGTTCATCAATTTCAGGAGCTGTTTTTTTTTTTTTTTTTATAATTAATTCAAGCTATTCTAGTCAGTTTTCCTTTTGTAATGACAGAAATCTTAGAACTTTTCCTTGCTATTTTTTCTGTATTGTACTCAGAACTATTTTTGAGCAGCTGGAGAAACTGACTAGGTACCTTCTTCTCTTTCCTGTCTTTTTTTCCACCACACAACTGAATACTTCATAGTTTCTTTTCTTTTTTAAATAGTCTTTTCAAAGTGTGCTTTAATCTTTTAAAACTTACACCCAACCTTTATTAAGCCCAGAAATCTCATCCTTGCCCTAAATTCTGATGTAGCCTCTTAATAAAGCATTGTGCTACTCATATCCACTCTTTAGATTCACTGATCTCTGAAAGGTGAATTCCATCCTTTTTGTAATCCTGACACGCACTGAAGATTTACTCAAGCTTCACTTTTTACTTTTTGTGTTTATTTTTTAAGAAAACATTTTGTTTTTGAAGTCTGAAATTATAATACTATCATTTCACTAGCTGTATCTTCTCCCCATCTTCTGTCCTTAGTAGCCAGGTGGTCCTGGCCAAGTAATTGAACCTCAAGGTGTTTCAGTTTCTTCTATAAATGGACATAAGGTTAAGGATTGTTGGGTACATGCAGTTTTGTTTTTTGTGTTATATGTGTAAAATTGAGAGCAATATCTTACTTATAATAAGGATTAAGTAAAATAGACCATTTCCTGTAAAAAAGGAAGGAGCTGTAATACAAAGGTAATTGAAAAGGAGAAAAATGACCTAATAGTACTAACCAGACATTTTAACCTTATCAGAAGGTGATTTTTTTTCACATATAGAATATTTAGAATACAGTCAGCAACCACACACGTATGTTTTCAAGCATATTGGTAACTATTAGTCTGGTGGTGGCCTTTCCTCTGGCATGATTAACTCTGTTGATTCCCTATTGCTCAAGATATATAATGATCATTTATTTGTATTATTTTGGAGTTAATTATTCATGTAGTTTCTATTCATACTACTCCATTTGTCTAATATTTCAGACAAACATAGGAGTGTTTAGTAACCAAAATATTTGGTCTGTTGCATCTTTAGGGTTCTCACATATTTTTTCATCTCCCCATTCTCAGAAGTGAAGGTCCATAAATTGTTTTTTTTTTCCTGCATTATTCATTTAGGGGTTCTATTGTCTGGTGACTAAAACAGAATTAGACTTTGGAATAAAATTAAAACCCTGTTGTGGAATCTGAGGCTGGTTTCTTAATTTCTCTGTATACTGTTTTCTTCATTGTTTATAATAAGGACAGTGCCATCTAACACATAGAATGATTGTGATATTCAAGCGAAAATACACATGTAATACACATAAATTATTGATGGTGGTATTCCTCCTGAAGGATACATTTGTAGTGTATCTAGTGAAGTTTTTAAATTACCTCTGTAGCATGAATATCAGGGATGAGTTAATAAACAAGTTAGGCTAGATGTTATTTTCTATTCCAGAGAAATTCTGCCTGCGGTGAGCTAATTCACAGTGAAATCTAATATCCCATTTCTGTACCTCCTTTCAAAAAAGTTAGGAACTCAAAACTCTTTTTAAGGGGCTTCTTAGGAACATCTTTATGAATGAAAGTAGAAATAGGTAATGTAATTTCATTTTGGTAATAGTTGTGTGTGCTCCTACAAAGTGGTGGAGGAGGCTGACTTTGCTAATGTTTGTTTAAAAGGGGGAGTTGACTAGTTTTCAACTTGCCAGTGGGTGTGTCTGTTCAGTGTTTTTCTTTTTGCATAGAACGTTCACAGGCATGAGACACATCAGAGTTTGGGCAGAAAAAGTTTAGAGAAGGAACTATTGGGTAGATTTCCTGCAGAATGATGGGACAGCTCATGAAAAATGATCAAGACTGGAACGCAAAGCTGGTGGGACTGATGTGCTGTATGGGTTAGTAGTATCACCTGTAATACCTTTCATGTTTTCAGAGCTGAGAAAGGAAAGTTGTATTACCTGTCTCGGTTTATGTGACGGGAGTTCAGCAGACTGTTGGGCACCTCTCAGAAATCTGAGGCTCCCTGTACAGAACATCCCCTTTTTGTTATGCATAGAGTATGCATTTAAATGATCTGTTTAATTATGTGTAGATACCAAGTGGATTTAACATTAACTGAATTTTACTGAAAACATGTCTTTGAAGGTTGTAATAATGGTCCTTTTTGCACATTTTTCTAAATCCTGTTATTTGTGTTATGTGTAATCTGTTTTCAGCATGTTGCATTTTAAAGTTGATTATAAATGTTTTCATTTAAAACTAATTTAATGAATGAAATAAGTTTCAAAAAAAGGGATGTCCCAAAACTTTTCATTCAGAAAAATAACTGGTTACTCTGTAAAACCAGTAGAATGCATTAAAATACAGGAATGATTTTCTCGTTTTGTTGTCATAGCAACATTGTTCTAAATATAAATTTCAGTGTTAGACATCTCTCACTGAAATGAAATAAGGAACCATTATGAGACTTGTAATTGGAAAATTAGATGGTGTAATCTGGAATACTCCCTTTTGAAATAACTCCCCTTTGAAATAATGTATATAGAAAGTGGTAAATCACAGTTTCCCTAGACTAAAATTATTCCCTGGTTGTAAATTGCTAAGGGGAGTTGAAGCTCTTACAGTCCATATTAAATCTTTTCTCATTCTTGTAGCATTGTGGGAGTTTAGTGTTAAAGAGCTTTCCTTGGTTTACTTGAATGAGACTTGTCTAGACTTACAGTTTGAAAGAAAAGATTTAGGTTATTGCTATTAGAAACACAGAAAATTAATGAATTATTTTGTTAGCTTTAGTCTTTGTACATTACTCATAGTTTTTAGTTGTGAGTCATGTTCCCCAGATACTACCTTTGTACTAACTGCCAAATATTTAGTACCGATTTTACATTTCTAGCAGTCCTTTTGAGGTTTTAGCAACAACTACTACAACAAAATCTCATTGACAAAAATAGCCTCTTTTTTTTTTTTTTGGTATATAAATGAATCTTTCATCTGTACTTGGAGGTAAATTACTTCATTGAATCAGCTTTCTTAAACCAAATGGACAAGAAATTAACCATTAAGTGATTGATCTAAGATATGTTTTGATTCTTAAAATACAGGACCATTTTTTAAATTAATTCAGACAATGAAAATATACTTTGTTAATCATTTTATACTAAAAGGAAAAGATTTTATATATGACACACTGTGTTAAGTTTGATGAGACAGTAAATTTGTTAGAGTTCTTATGTGATAATTCAATAAATTAATAAAAATAAAGTAATGAAATAATATGAGTGCTTTAATCTCATAATTTGTAACTTGATGTGGAAGCCACTTATATTTGAATTATAAGGATTTGTAATTAATAACTTGTTGTAGTTTCCTTTCTACACAATTTAGCATTGGAGTGCTAGGTTATTAATTGGTGGGATTAATAAATATTGCCTAAGAAATAATGCTTTTATTTTTTCATTTTCTTTTTTGCTGGAGAGTTAGGGAAGTACTGCTGAAAATGTGATATGAATACTATACTTTCACACAGAAGTTCCATTGTTTGCATTCCTGTGTTCAAAGTTCACCCCACACAAAGCAGAGCTAGATTCCCCAGCACCCTCTCTATGATTGAGATTTGTTCACTTTCGTTTGAAAGATGACAGTATTTTGGGTAAAGGGAAACAGCTGTTGAGAGAGTCAGAATACTTGAGTTGGTTTTGTTTTTTGTTTTGTTTTGTTTTTGAGACTAGGTCTCGCTATTTTTGCCCATGGAACCCCAGGCTCATGTTGCCCGGTGTACCACAGACTCAAGCAATCCCTAGCCTCAGCTTCCCAGGTAGCTGGGATTACAGGTGTGCGCCACCATGCCCAACTATTTTTTGGAACTAGGTCTCTCTATGGGCCACAGGTGGGACTCGAACCGCGATCCCTAAGCCCTGGCTGCTTCATAGGCTGAAGCTTACAGACACGAGCCACCATGCTATGCTCTTTCAGCCTTAAACTATGAAATCATGGTTTCTTTGTTAATGGAGAAGTCTATACCAGGTTGGTTTCTGCCTTACTACTTAGCTTCCTCTCCTTCCTGCCCCACCTGACTGTCCTAGGAGAGGCTGCCTTTTCTCTTTTTCCTGCTTACTTTCACCCTAAGTACCACATCTTTTGTTCAGCTGGTATGCTTATCTCTCTGCTTTCATTTACATGTCCTCTTCAGATGTTGAGCTCCAGAAATCAAGGGCCAGTGCTCTTTCTGTGCAGCCTATTGATCCCAGCACCACTGTGGCATATGGCTCATCAGCTACCTGGTAGATGCTGGAATAATTGAATGAGGAAATGAGAAGTATGGAATCTGCCCTTTTATCAGTTCAGAGGGCTAGTTGACTGCTTTTCTTTCTTATACTAATTAGTAATTTAGGTTCTTGTTAGCTCTTTAGGAATAGCAATGTAGAAAGACACTGAAGACACTATTACTGCTTAAGGAGGTATGGTAATATTTACCATTGTACTTAAGATTATAAGTATTATTACTCTTCATTATCCTTTGTTGGGGTGTTATTTTTGAAACATAATTCATATCATGGACATTTATTTGTTGAGTGCTTCTACTGTGGGGTTGGCAGAAAAGAAGTAGGGTAATGATACTCCAAAGTGACCAGCAGAGGCATTAATCTTTTGCGAATGATAATACTGGTTAGTGATTATTGATAGCATTGACCTTGACAAAAATGTAAGCACAGTTGCATAGGATTTTAGCATTGGGAATTAGGAAAATTTAATAATTTTAGGATAACACCCAAGCATTTATATTTTGATTTATCAACTTCTCTTATACTGTCCAGTTTTTAAATATTCAATGTTAAGTGAAGTAGACAAGAATTTTGGTGCACTCAAAGGCCATTTGTTTTAGACAGGCTAAATGATAGGCTATGTTTAGGTGCTGTTTTCTCTCTGATGGTAGTAAATGGAAAGGATTTCATGGTGGTATTTGGGGGTAAGAAATGCTTATGAAATATAAACAATGTTCTGTGGTCTCTTCCCAACCCTTTCATGTTGGCTTGGTAGTATAGGAGAGCCCTCTGTCATACCTTGTCTTTGAGTAATTTGGCAATGAACTGAATCTGAACTAACCGTTGGATTTCTCTACTAGGATTTATTTAACCTCTTACATCTCAGTGTTCTTTCAAAATTTTTACTTTGCTGTTTAATGATGGATTTATATTCTTCTACATACTTTTTATGCCCAATTGTGAGCATAGCTTTATGACAGAAGTAGATTTGCTGTAAAAGGGTATATATATGTATATAATATAACTTTTTCTTTCTTTTTGGCAAACTATTCTAGAGCAGTGTTGTCCAGTAGAATTTTTGTTTTCCGTTAGACCGGTGCTATCCAATAGATAATTTTTTTTGGTGATGGGAATGCTCTATATCACTACCATATACACATTTGAATTGTGATTAGTATACCTAGGGAAGTGAATTATTAATTTAATGTTGATATCTGTTAACTTTTGCTCAAAGTTATATCCAGGTATATATTTGACTAGTGGCTACAGTATTGGCAGTGTTAGAAGACTCAAACCAAATTTCATTCTATGAGTGTATATTCCCCCTGTACACTTGTCAAAATGAGTTTTTAAAATGAATTTTGACTTTTTTTTGGTTAAAAATGCTATATTTGTGTGATTTTATGTTATTTGCTACTGAGATTGAGTAGCTGTGAACATTAGGTTTTTCTCATTGTATTCCTAATTAATTTGTAGTAATGTTTTATTTATATTTAAATTAATTTATAGTAATATTTTATTTATAGTAAATTGCAAAATATGTTTACTTAATGTGGGGCATGACTTTCCAAATAAATAGTAGTTTCATTAAAAAATGTAAGGGAATTTAGGGTTGAAAATGAAGAGGAAAAGAGACAAAGAGAGTGAACATGGCATTTAAACATTTAAATTAACATTTAAACCAGAGTCCACTTCAAGCCAAAGGAGTGAATGAATATAAATCCTGATTTGGTAAAAATTTCAAGCTATATGCTGATAATCTTGGTTAAGTCTATTTACTTCTCTAAGTCTTGTATTCCTCTTCTGTAAAATGGGAATGAAACTATCTACTCTCCCTATTATGACTGTGGAGATCAAATGAATGTTATGTGAGGTACAGGACTTGTTGAAGGTCAGTATGTGTGCTTGAAGCTAGTAAAATAAAGGTGAGACAATTTTCTGGTTGTGGCATCAGTGATGGGATTGTGTGTCCCTTCTAAGGTGTTTATAAACTGCATTGACGTTGGCAAATATACAGTGGGAAGGGAGCAGTTTGATAAGCTGCTCTTTAGCTCTTTCTTACAGATAGTCAACAGATGCCAAATTTATTTTATTTATTTTTTAGATGCCGAAATTTAACAGGAAAATTAAAATGTACAGTATCTTTTGAAGACCTTATTTTATATAGATATAATTTTTAATAACAATTAAATATAAAATCTAATAACTTTTAGTAGTAATACATAAATTTTAATAATGATTAAATTTTCATCTTCACAGATGTACCAATCTAATTTAAGTCTCTTTTTCTACCCTTTCAGATGAACGGGACAAAGTTCAAAAGAAGACTTTTACAAAATGGATAAATCAGCATCTCATGAAGGTATGTTTCCTTCCCCCATCTTGAATTGTATGCTTAATTTATTGTTTAATTATTGATTGTATAGCTCTAAAGCACAGCTTTTTATGATATCAACTTGAAATTTAGAGATTTATATGCCTATCTTGTTTCTAGTTTTTTGGGAACAGATGTAGTAAAATGAGGTGTTTTTCATTTTACAGTATGAGCGAGGTTGGTTTGTGATAGTGTCCAGCAACTTTTAGTCACTTTGTTCCCCTTTTATGGACTATCTAAAGTTGGAAATACATAATGTTTTAAGTCCGTTGGGGACTTCTGAAAGATTTTCCTCCTATAAGAACATTATTTTAAATGTGATTATAGTCTTAAGCTATCTCATAAATCTTATTTTAAACCATCTTATAGCATTTAACCTCCTATAGCAGTGACTCTTATTGCAGAAGTTATATCAGAACTATTGAGAGGCATTCTAATGCCTTTCCTTCTCTCCATCTATTAAAAAAATCCTTTCCCCAGATTCTGACATGACTTTCAGGCACTGCATGTCACCCATTCTCCAACTGAGAAGCTTTTCTATAGAGTATTTCTGTTACTACAAGGAACTAAATTCTCTGGTGTGTTAGCAAATGATAAAAGTTTGTGACCCTTTGCTTTAAGTTATTTTTGTAAATTCTGTGAAGGATACCAGCAATTCCTGTTCCTTTCCAAACTTTTGTCTCACACTGCAGGCACCATGTTATATTGCAGGAATGGGATTCTTTTCCATACATTGGGACAGAGATGAGATAAGGTGTGGGTTGGATATAAAACTTTGGAGCTGATAACTTCAGCAGGGTTTTTCTATTTCTGAGGTGAATGCAAGGGAAGCATGGTTTTTTTATGGAGAGGTGCCCTTGTGGCAACAACTGTCCTACCAGTCTTTGTATTTGTGACTCTCTTAGGGTGAGCATGTAGTCAGGGGTGGGGGGGTGTAGAGACTTGCCCCAGGTCTTCTGGAGCATGGCTGTGAGGATCTGATTGATAATCAAATCACAACTTGCAGTTGACAATGGAGAGAAATGGAAGCACAAATGAGAATAACCCAATGGGAACCATAGAACTGTTTCCATACACATGAATGTTTATTGGGGGCCACTTTGTGCTAGGTTCATTGGACTGGGCCATTCATCTACAAGTAGTTTATAAATGAAATGATTGAGTGTAAAGAGAACGTGTTTCCAAAAAATATCAACATAATAGTGGAACTGTTTGAGGCCAAAGACTCTGTATCATTCCTATCATAATGCCTGATAAATATTCTTACTCTGTGTAGTAGTCAGTATGCATGACTTATGTCAAATCATTTATCTTCCCTATCTACAAATGTTTAAGGTGGTTTCATTTTATGAATATGTATAGCCTTTATTTTATTATTTTTTATCCATAATCTTTAGAATCAGATTATAAGGGTTCAAATCCTGACTTACTCAAATATGTGACCTCTTTTTGTGATGAAATGGCAAAAATTAAAGGTGTTATTATTTTGCAATGCAGTCAGAACTGGGAAAATAAGTATTTTAGTTAGCCACAATAGCCAATGAATGGATGCCAGTCTAATGGACTAGAAATATCATCAAATTTGCTTATTTACTTCTTGAAGTCTGTTATAGGTTAGAATTTAAAATTATACTCTCATTAAATGAGGAACCTAGTTGCTCTAGCCAGATCTTCCAAATAATTCTGTTGAAGGACAGTGGTGAAAGTGCACACCATTATTTCATTCCTGATTAGAGAAGCAAAGCTTTCAGTTTCTTACTCACTTTCTCATGGTTGACTATGATGGTAGCTGTGGTTTTGGCATATATGACTTTGTGTTATGTTTAGATATATTTCTTCTGGCCTTATTTTTAAAAATGAAAGCATAATTGATACATAAGGAGAGAAAGTTGGAGTAAAATTAGATGAAACCTGAATAATTCTGTATGCATCTTGTTTTGTCAGTTTTAACTGTAGATAGAAGTCCTTAAACCCTGAGGAAGGGAGGAAGAAAGGGATGTTAGAAGAGAAAAGGAGAGGAAGGGGTGAGAAAAGAGGTTACAGGAGGAAAATGGGGGAGTGTGGCTGCCCTGTGTACTCAGAGATGCTCGCTGCTGTCCTGGATGTATGCATTGGGATGGTCCTAAAGGCTGTGGGCCCTGGAGAATCCACTCTTCTCTTGTGCTCAGCTGCCCAAAGTATTGAGTCAGGCTGGGCTGTGTTCCCCATCTTAAAAATGTTGCCCTTTCTAAACTATATTTTCATTTATGTATTTTGGTTTAATGTTATATAATTGCCCCTGTTCTCTTTACCTTCCTTGGCTCCACGGAAAACTGGTTTTGGAATTTTTGTTCCTTTGGCCAGTGAGGTGAGGTGATTAGAAGGCTAGTCCTAGAACAGAAGTTTCTTCACTGATTTTTTTTTCTTTCATTTTTCAAGTAGTATATTTTGGTAGTTTAGGGCAAATTGTCTGAGAAAAATGTCTCCGACAGGGTTATCAGTCTGTGATATATAAATCAAAGATGGGAGACAGCAGGGGTTAGGCAGTTTTGTGCAGGTTTATTATTTATTATTTGTGTAACCGTATGCTTGTTAGGCACCTCATCTGTAAGATGTGTAATGATAGCTGAGTACGAGGCTAAATGGGGCAGCCTCTCCTCGTATAAAAGATGGTCCTGAGCACATGTAAGTGCTCAATAAATATAGAATAGTGGGCGAACTTGTGGGTGATTTTTGCCAAAATCCTAACGTTGGTGTGCATTGCCTTTGGTGCTCTTCTCCCTCCATTAACCTTGTTCTTTCCAATTTAGTTCATTCATTTGCTAAAGGCTGGGGCAGGAGGATCAGAATCTGTTGAGAAGATAGATTAGTTTATTGCCTCTTTGCCTTAGATTTCACCTTGGACATTGAAGAGTTAAGTACTTGAGGTAATCTTATAACACTGTATTCTCTCCTATACCCAAGTACTTCACCTGGCAATTTATGGGTTGAGCTTGGGGCTAAAAGACTCCTTTTTCTCCTTTTTAAATTTTTTTGGACTCTTTTCTGGCATGCCCCCCTCCGTTTACAGAAAGGACATCCATAAAGGATCATTATACTTTTGACAGGTTGGCAGCTTTGGTCCAGAGTGTTAATTACACTTAGACTCACACTTGGATGGAATCATCCAGTTCAGGTTCCTCTTTTAACAGAAGGGAAATCTTGCTGGTAGAATTGCACTGGAAGTTATGAAACAGGATTAGACCTAAATTTGATTTCTTCATGCCCAAGTGATATGTTACACATTTGCCAGCTGGTTCCCCTTGCTTATGTGCTGTGTTTACTTTTCTCTCCTTTATACTTTTTAGCTATGTGCTAGTTAATTCCCATGATACAGGAAGTTAGGATTTATGCACTTGTAAAAACGGTATATACCCCTGTGCTGAGGGAATAATTCTGGGGTGTTAGATTTTTCAAAGTTTAGATAACTGGGAAAAGTAAACATTGTGGTACTTTTAAATAATTCTTCTATAAATATAGTTTCCTTAAAATGCTTGGTTAGAATGTTTTTTAAATACAGCTTATTTTCTCTAGAAAAAAAAGTTAATATAATTTTACTTTATATGTTTCAGAGTTAAAATTACATTTATTTAAAGTAAACATCTCTTCATTGAAACTTATATTTGGTGAGCAGATGCCTCTGGCTTTTCCCCAAATGTACTTAAATGTTGGTGTTCTGTGTTTCAGCTATATGACTAAGTCTGTCTTTAAACTGTTCTGTCTTTAAACTGTTTTCCTTCTGATTCATCATTCTTCAGGATCTTTTTAAGAATAGTCTATTTAGTATAGTCTTGTCTGCAGCCTCTTGAAGTCTCTTCACACCCTGAGTAAATCTGACTGTTTAACTCTAAAATTATGATCTCTAGGTAACCTGTTGATGTCAGGAACATTTGCTTTTTATTCTTCAGTGTAATTTAAATTACACTGCTAACACATGAGTTGCTGTTGAAAATGCCTGAGACTTTTGGTCGCTGAGTGTTACCCAGAAAATTGTGCTGACACAAAATTAATAACATTCTTTTTTAACTTTATAGTATGTATGCCTGTTCTAGCTATAGCATTTGACAAAATAGTGGTCTTCTATCACTATTCTATTTTTGGTATTACCTATCATGTACAATTCTGTCTTGCAAACTAGAAGTTTGTAAGACAGTATTATAGGAGATTTAAGCACCTATAATTTAGCTTTTGCCTTGCATAGAGGAAAAACATGATAGAAGGAAACCCTTTTTTTGAGGCATTTGAAAGATTAAAATATTTATTTTTAATTGTTTACTTGGACCCAGAATTAGAACTCCATCCATGACTGAGAGACTATTCAAAAAGAATAATTTGCAGGGATAAATGATTTTTGCAGAGATTTAGAAAAAGTTCATGTAATGTGCTTTATTTTTGCAAGATCTTTCTAATTGGAAAGGCCCTCAATGTTGTATAATAGGATATTTGGTTTAAATTTTAATTTATTGATACATAAAAGGCATTTGGGGAGAAGGAGGCCCTGGAGTTCAATTTTGAGCCACACCCTGTTTCTTAGTAACCGGCTTAGTTACCACATGGGAGACACCCAGGTGACTATCACATTTTTTTATCTGTTCCATCTTGTCTCAGAGAAGCTTAATTTAATCCTGACATAGATACTCTTTGGCCATTTTGTAAAGTCAGTGTCTCCATGTTTCCACTGAATTACTCACACTATTTATTTTCTGTCCTGGAGAATGGAAGGAAATGTGAATCCTCAAGATGAGAACTTTAAGGGTGTAGGGAAAAAACTGTGTTTGCTCTATGTTCCTCACCATTGTATGTTTATTGAGTAACCTTCCATCTGTGGGCACAGATGAGATGGAATTTTTGAAGTATTGACTTAATATAGGCCCAGTGAGAAATGCTTCTTCTGAAAGTAGTTGCAGTGTTTGTATCTTAAAATTTGCAAATAAGATGTGCCTTTTTAAGACCTTAGACTTAATGCAGGTGGTTCTTAAGCTTTGGCTGTATCAAACACTCCTGGAGTTTTTGTTACAAAGAATTGCTGGGTCCCACCTCAGAACATCTGCTTCATTAGATTCGGAGTGGTGTTTGAACACTTATTTCTAAGAAGTTCCATGAAATTGTAATTGTGTTTCTAGCAAAATACTGATGTACTGAGTTGGTACCACACTTTGAGAATACCTGTCAAAGATAAGTACATAAGTATTATAAATAACTATCAGTTGCATTTGGCATACTCCCAAAATTCTCATATAGTTTAGAATATAATAGTAAATATCTTTAATTGAATCCTTACTATGTGTACTAGGTTATTTATATTAGCACCAATGTTATTATTAATAATAATAATAGCTACTAATATTATTTGAGAGGTGAACATGTGCCAGAAGCTGTCATTTTCATGTCCAGTGTATTTAAGTCTCATAACAATCCTATGGATAGGTCCTGACTATTAATACCCCCTTGTTACAGAAGATGAAACTGGTATGCAGAGTGAAGGTCATGCAGTTTTTAAATCTCAGGACTTGTATGGAAAATAAAGCTAAGAGAGATTTAAGTCATTTGATATGAGAGAAAAGTGTATGTGAAGAAAGATTTGAAAACTTTTTGTTGAAATGTCTGGTTTAAGAGACAAAGTATAGAATTTAGAAACAAAATTTGCAAATCAGTTTTCTATAAATGTGGAAAAATAATTGATTTGATAACCTTGAAAATTTCAGGATAGTAAGAGATATATGGAAGAATATAAAGTGATTATATATATGCGGATAATAGTTTAGGGTTGAAATATTCTGAAAATCTTCTCATGAAAAATAATGATTTCTGGTGACAAATTCCTCACCCATAAAAAAAGTTTAGAATAACATACTTGCTTTCGACAAGACTGTATTGAATGTCTAGTGAAATACAGTTAAGAAGGGCTTTGTTTTCATGTAGTTTGGTTGTTTTATTGGGTAAAAGCATTAAACAGTATAGAGGGGAGTATTTGAAAACTGCTAGAATGAGTGGCAATAAGAATTTTAAGAGCTCAGAGCCAGAAGGTTTGAAGTGTCTCTGAGTAGCCACAGATTGTGCCAAGCAGGAAAGCTGAATTAAGCTGGGAGCAGAGGAGCATGGATCCTAGTGTACAGTGAACCTAATGTAGAGGACTTATACTAATCTATTGATCAGCGTAGATTAAAAAATGGTCAGGTCAGATGAGAAACAGATGCGGTTGGTTAACTAAGGATGTTGTTGGAGGTTTTTGAGGATTAGAGCAACATAATATGGCTAGCATTTTAAGAAGAATCTTGAATTTTAAGAAGACCTAAATGTGACTATACTGCAAATTCTATGACAATACTATGTCTTCATGAAATAGTTGCATGAACTGTGAACCTGCAGAGAAGTGGCTGCTGGCTTACTTTGGGAATCTTTATTTTCCCCTTTGCTTTGCTGCAGATATAGTCATCTTGGCAAAAGTCAGAGTAGGCTCGCTGGTCACAATGGTAGATGGGAGGAATACTCCTATGTAACACATCAAAAAAGTGGGACATCTAGGCTCAATCCAATGGTGAAACTGGACATTGGAAAATGTGAAGCTTTGCTCAAAGGTGGAAACCTCTCTGTGTGGCAGCAATTCACGCTAAGGAGTAATTCATCATTAGACCTGGGAGGTGTGTTAACTTAAGATTTTATAAATGATGCACCTGAGTGCAGTTGTAGGCTATCTTCATAATGCCCAGCTCTCTTGTGCTGTTCATTGGTCAGGCTGCATATGTTTGTTCCTTTCCCCACAGAGTATTTAAGGGTCGTCAAAGGAAAGTGTCTGCATGGAGGCACCATGATGGTGAGAGTCTGGATATCCTCTCTGATAAGGAATGATCAAAATGAGTGGTGTAGCGTCAGCTTTGAGAAGAGAGGCTTAAGGAGAAACGGGCTGGGTGTTTTCAGGCATCAACAGGAAGTTGTATAAAGAGTTCAAAGTTTTGCTTTATTTAATCTGAAAAGAAGATTCTTTGATAATTTTGGGTTAGAAGATTTAAACGCAGTCCCCAAAATACTTTGACATCCTCAGTGTTCAGTGATCAACCAGCAGTTAAGTGGCTTTATTTTTTTGAGCTAATGATATATTATCCATTTTCCTTGGCTGGTTTAACATATTATACAAATTTGGTGACTTATAGTAATGGAATTTTTTTCTCATAGTTTTGGAGTATAGTAATCTAAAATCAATGTTGCATGCTGAAATCAAATGTTCTCAAAGCTCTGCTCCCTCTAGTGGCTCTAAGGGAGAAATTCTTCTTTTAGCTGGTCCTGCTGGCTTTCCTTGACTTCTGGCCACACCATTCTACTTTCTGTCTCTTTAGTCATGTTACGTCTTTCTGTGCTGCATGTCTCAAATTTTCTTCTCTTATTTTATAAAGTCACTTGTGATTGAATTTAGGACTTGCATAATCTTCACATCACGGTATTCTTAATTGAATATATCTTGAAAATATTTTTTACAAATAAGACAAAATTCATATTTTCAGTAGACTAGAACCTGATTTTTTGGGGAGGAAGCATGGGGTAGTCACAATTCAACCTAATGCATGTGTCAACAATTAAAACTTCCTGTATAAAATTACTCATGACCTCATGGAACAGGGTACTCCCTAACTATAACTAAATTTCTACCAGAATGTTGTGAAGATTTAGTTTGTCAGAGATGGAATACAAATGATTAGTGAGTTGGTAGAAGGATGATACTAGGTGGTATTTAAGATATGGATTAAGATACGGTGGTATTTATCAGTAAGAATGGCCCACATCAAAACAAAACAAAACAGGCAACAACAATTTGGTGCTGGTGTGAATGTGGAGAGAAAGGAACACTCTTACACGCTGGTGGAAATGTAAACTGTTCCAGCCACTTTGGAAAACTGTGTGGAGGACCCTCAAACTAATGAAAATGGAAATCCCATTTGACTCAGCAAATCACTCTTCTGGGATTCTACACAAAGGAGACCTCAATACTTTGACAAAGGGACACCTGCACTTGGACTAATTGCAAAGACATGGAAGCAACCCAATGTCCCAAGACAGATGAATGGATGAAAAAGAGGTGGTATAAATACACAATGGAATATTATTCATCAATTAAAAATGACAGATCTGACAAATTACGATAGCATGTATGTACCTAGAAGAAATCATATTAGCAGAAACAAGTCAGTATAGGAAAAACGAACAAAAGGTCAGGAGGAAAATTCAAAACAAGCTAATAGCCAAACTAAAGTACACAACTCAGGCTGGGGGAGAGAAGGGAGGGAGCAGTCAGGGAGGGAGCAGTCAGGGAGGGAAGTTATGGTGGGTGATTCCCAGGGAATACAAAGATGTGAAATATATATATATATACACACACACACACACACACACACACATTTAAAAAATCAGGCAATAAGAGAAAAAATAGAAAAATAAAAAATGTTCGTAAGTGGATACAAAATTCAAATTAAAAAAATAAATCTTCATGATTTCTCTAAAAAAAAGGTAAGGTGGTATTTAAGACTTGGAATATACAGGCAGATGACTACGTGATAAGATGTATGAAGTACTAATTTATAGACATAGACCAGAGATTTATTACATATTTTGAAACTGTGTACTATTTTTTTTTTAACCCAGATTGATCTCTTGTTGACATCTACTCTATATCATTAGCTCAACATCTGTGTGTCTGTACTTTTTAAGCCTGAACCTTTTGAGGGTAAATTATATATAGTGTGGCTCCTTACTCCTCAGTGTTTTTCCTAAGACTAGAGATATTATTTTGCTAACCACACAGCCAACTTCACAGTTTTACAGATACAATATATTAATCTATTGTCTATTTTTCATTTTTGTTGGTTGGTCTATTCTAACGCTTTCTAGAGCTGGATCCACTTCAGCGTTAGATATTCTGTTGTCATGTTTCTGTGACTTGTTTTGATTGAGAACATTTCTATGGCATTTTACAGACTTTCATCACATGAACATTTTTGAAGAGTAGGGTTTATTTATCTAGAATGAAGGTGAACTGATAACTATATATTTTGAGCTAAAGTTATTTTATAACAAGGTAACTTTTCCTTTTTTTCCTATGAGAGTTTTTGAAGCAACTACAGTTAATTTAGTATTTGCTTATGAAATAACTAGCTATCTTTTCAAGTTAAGAATGCCAAAATTTTATTCAAATTTCATCAGATAATTCTAGTTCTCTTGTAGTCTTTTGCAACTTGCT
Source organism: Uropsilus gracilis (assembly GCA_004024945.1). NCBI lineage: Eukaryota > Metazoa > Chordata > Mammalia > Eulipotyphla > Talpidae > Uropsilus > Uropsilus gracilis. The sequence goes on along the minus strand of PVHY01012686.1, from coordinate 598 downwards.
CTTGACTATTCAATTTGTTATTTTATTGTGTCACTGTCATTTTCATTTATTCAGCATTTACTGTGTCAAGTTCTGAACTTGGATACATGAAATGTGATTAGATTTAATCTGCTTTTTACCAGTAAGGAAATGGAGGCACAGAAAGGCAAGTTTTCTCCCCAGCATGAAGTAACTGGATTGGGCCCAACCTGCAAATAAGTCCTAGATCCTTCTGAGTCTGATGTTGAGCCACCATATCATACCACAATAGAAAGACACAGAAGAGATGATCAGGAAGAAATGAAGACTGAGAAGTAATGAGGAGGAAAAAAGCTGTATGTTAGGGTGCACTTCCATTTTATTCAGCTATAATTTCTCTCAGCTTTCCCTACATACTTAAAGTATTTGCTATGATGACTTCTCCTTCTGTGTGGCCATAAATTTACATTTGCTTCTTCTTTCATTATTGCTTCTCTCATTATTGTACTTCGCAGGAATTTGGAAACAGGTAATAGTATTATGAAGAAACCAAGCAACATTTCTAAAGGTTATTGTTTTAGCAGGAGAAAGGCACTGACTAAGGCATTTTCAAAGAAGGAAAACTTAAAATTGGATCAGT
>PVHY01012685.1:0-43614 GCA_004024945.1 Uropsilus gracilis | reverse complement strand
GTCTCAAAAAAAAAAAAAAAACAAAGCAGAAAAGCAACAACAGAAACACTGCCATTTCACTGAGTTGATAGATCTGAACTCTAGGCTTACCTTTCTGAGTCTATTTTTCAGGCGCTCTAAGATAGTCCAGGCTAATAATCATGTCCTTTATTCAGGGAGCTTACTTCACCAGGGGCCCCAGTCAGTGTATACTCTGGCTATTTACTCTCTTAAGTGGCACTGTGAAGAGTAGTCTGCTCAGAAAACACTGAGAAGGGCTTCAGTTCAGGACTGGAACACCCCCACTAGCTCATTGCTATTGAAGAAACATTATTTTTCAGAGTTTTTACTTCTTTGTTTGTTTGTTTGTTCATTAGAGACTAGGCCTCACAATGTTACCCAGGGTTGTGTCAAACCTGCAGTCTCAAGTGATTCTTAGCCTCAGGCTCCCAGGTAGCTGGGATTACAGGTAAATGCCACCACGCCTGGATATTTTTCAGAGTTTTTGATCTGGCACTAAAAGCAATCAATGCATGCCCATTCAGTATGTCGACCGTTTATTCTGTGACTTTCTGAAACAAACTAGGAGAATTATCTGTGCATGATGATCACAAATTAATCTAAGGCCAAACCAATAATGGGGGGAGGCTCTAATTTTTGTCTACCTGCACATCATTATATTAAACCAGTTTCTTGGTCCTTGAGTGGCTAATAAACTTTAATGGCCTGTAACATTCTACAAGTATATCTTGAAATCCAGTTCTGTATGAGGCCACATCCCATGGGGAAGGGGGTGGGTTTACCAGTGGAGACTACAGGTAAGCCCCCTGCCCTTCTGGAACTTAGCTTCTAGGGGGAGAGTCTTAAAAAAAAAATAGAAAAGGATGAATGAAATATGCACATGTTAGCCGGCCACGTAGCCCTTCATATGTTCCAGAGGCTGTTCTGAAAACTTTATAAATATCAATTCTATCCACCCGATGGGGTAGGTACTGTCCCTATTGCCATGATGTAGATGAGAAAAGCGAAGAGCAGAGATTCTATCTTGACTGTTCGGTGAGCGGTGTAGCCAAGTCTTAGGCACAAGCACAGAGACTGCAGAACCTACCTGTATCTCAACTAGCACATTATATGCCTCTAGTAGTACACCATTATCTAGTAGGGTCTAAGGTTCATAGAGAGAGAGAAGTAATGAAGAGAGGAAAGAAAATTTGGAGGTGGGGTGACATTTCCAATTTTCTGTAAGATCAAGAAAATCTCACCAAGGAGTAGAGACCCATTTGAGTAGAGACCCAAGCCACATGGAAATCTGGAGAGAGCACATTCCATGATGAGGTGATATGAGTGTGAAGATCCCAAAGTACAAGTGGCCACAAGGCTGGGGGCAGTGAGGAGGGCAGGTTGGTGAATGGGGATTCGAGGTGGGGGTGGGACACAGAGTGAGGACATTACAAGGACCTGAACTTTTACTCAGGTTGAGGTGAGTATTGAAGGTTTTGTAACAAGGAGCCCATGTGATATCATTACACTGTCTTAGAAGTGGTGTGGCGGCTGTGCTAAGGTCAACGAAAAGAGTGCAGGAACAAACATGCTGAGATAAGCTTGAAGGCCATATCGATACCTGTGCAAAAGATGAGGGACTTGGATTATAGTGGTGACAGTGGAGGCAATAAGAAGTGATCAAGTTCTGATTTTAAGCTGAAAGAACAGCAAAGCAGCAAGATTTGCTGTGAGACAGGGGGAAAGTCTGGCTCGCTGTGTGCCATGCAGGATGGTGACTGCCTGTTCAAACGGGGACTGCAATTGGGCGTTTGGATAGGTGAGCTTAAGAACTCAGGATCACAGTGCCAGTAAACTAAAGACATAAATTGTAAGTTACACTTAAAGGTATGAGATGAGCAGAGAAAACAAGTAAAGTGACCGTAGCTAGAGAGATGTGAGCTGTCTTCTGAGCCTTCAGTGACTTCTTTTAAGCTTCTTCTCAGCCTTTTGACTGAGATCAAGCGAAGAAGGCACTTCTAGGCTAGAAGCTCAGAGGGATGATGTAAAATCAGCAAACTAGATTGAAAGCGGTTGACTTTCAAGGTAAGGAGAAAAGTCCCATAAAGCTCTTGATATCCTGGAAACCAAGAAAAGTGTTTTAAGAAGGAACAAAGAATGATCACTAACGTCAGTGATGCTGAGTGATCCAAGACAAAGGATGAGAACTGGCCATGGATTTCCTGACATGGAGGTGCAGGGAGGTTCACCAGGGCTGTTTCCGCGGGGTGTGGAAAGGGCGGGGTCTAGTTGCAGGGTTTGGGAGGTTTCTTGAATTTGAAATTCAAGTGTTTCAAGAGAGGCTGGGCCAGGCACGGCGGCTCGTGCCTGTAAGCTTCAGCCTATGAAGTGGCTGGGGCTAGGGATCGCAGTTCCAGTCCCACTCAGGGCTACACAGCGAGACGTAGTCCCAAAAAATATCTGGGTGTGGTGGCGTGCGCCTGTAATACTGGCACCTGAGAAGCTGAGGCTGGGGATTGCTTGAGTCCATGGTACCCCAGGTAACGTGAGCCTGCAATTCCATGGGCAAAAATAGCGAGACTTAGTCTCCAAAAAAAAAAAGAGAGAGAGAGAGAGAGAGAAGCTGGGAGGAAATAAACAGTGGAGTTTAAGTGTAGATGACTCTACAAAGGGGTGAAAAAACAGGGCAGGAGCTAATGGGTAACACAGGTTCAAGAAAGTTGTTTTTGCTTGGTATAGCGAAAAAATTCAGAAGAAAAAACAATGACAGGAAAGAGGAGGAGGAAGCCTTCTCTTGAGGGTAAGTCCTCTCCTGGATCAGGGGAAAGGATGAGTTGGCCTATTGACCTTAGATGGGGCATGAAACCATGGGGACAGGGAAGGGGGTACCAGGTTGCATGGAAGGGTATGAGAAATCTCAAGGGAAAGGTATGTGAAGAAAAAGGAGAGAAGTCATGGGCTAAGGAAATGGAGTCTTAATGCTCAGAAGCCCCTAGAGATTAAAGAGTAGGTGACAATAAGTTGTGTGGGGGACCATAAGAAAAGGATTTTAATGACTGGTGATGGCATTAAAGTAACAAGGAGGATTGTGATGGCATAGAGCAGAGGATAAGCACAAAGGTAGCAAGTTCAATGCATTGTAGGTTCCAGAGGGATTGAGGTGTCATTAAGTCTGGGCACCAGATAGACTGAATTTCAAATCAGAGGTGCTGATTAAAGACTGGTGTTTGAACCAGATGCTAGAAGAGGTACTTGGATCTTGCTTGCAATGGCAAGATCTAGTTATAATTGTAGGAGTGAGTAGCTGAGATAGGATATGTTTTACTAGGGAATTTATTTGCATAAGCAATCACATTTTCCTCTTTTTTTCAATCTTATCGTAGTAGAAGACATGTTAGGAAATTGTCCAAAACTCATTTCCCAAATGAAGCCAAATGAGACCTTTGTTCACTGGGATTCTGTGGGCCACAAGTGACCTGCTGTGACTCATGGATGCCAATTCTCTGCATCCTGCACTTGGACACATTATTGGAACATCTGAGAAGATTCCTTGAATGAAAGAGATGGGTTTGAGTCTCAAATGAATGCTAGCATACCCATTTGGAGTTGATGACACATATGTGAGTAATTTTTGTAAAGCCCATGCTGAAGCAGGGATATTTGCTTTACTCTAACCAAGTGTCAGAGTACTGTATTACTCTTTATGCTTGCCAAGGGCATTCTACAATCTGATCTTTTCTAAATTGTAATTTTCCAGGCAAAGAATGTGAAAACCAGTGACCCAGAAAAATCTCGGAGTCTTTAAATAGATGAGAAATTTTTTTTCATAATTGAGAGGAGTAAATTGAAAAGAAAACTATCTCAAGAGCATAGTATAATATCAGTTATCTAAACTTTGTACATAATCAAGGCTTCTCCATTTGCTTAATTTATACCAAGGGGGAAACTGAGGGGACTCTAAACTGGCCAGAATACTTTTAAAAACTCTTTACCACACTTACACTGGAACAGTTCTAGGTTTTTCCTCTTTGGTTCATATTAATGGCCTGAGATAATCAATCAAAATGAAGGTCCAGTTTGGGATGTTTGTAAAAGCATAGCAAAACGGGTTAAGACAGGAATCAAGATCTCCATTTCTAGGAAATGGATTTGGTGTATCCTTTTATCTGTACCATCCACTGGGTGGGTTTCTAAAGAAATGTGTCAGAGTTATGGAATGTGGCCATGAGGGCAATGCCCTACCAAAGAGGGAAGAAACCGCTGACTGAGCACAATGGAGGTCTTTCTGTATTGAGGTAAAACTTTGGAGAAACACGAACACAGCCTATTTCTGTAAACCTATACTTTGAATGTAAATTTGAATCTCTTTAAGAGGAAAATAAAATCCAGATAAGAACTAAGACACTAAAGTTTGATGTGAGTAAAATGCGGAAATCTTATAGATTGATCTGTTGCTGATATTCCTCCTCCATTTTCTTTCAAATGAACAACCACAAACATCCAGCTTTTAGTTTTATAAGATGTCTTTCTGAGGAAAAGTTCAAGGGATTTGCAACCACCCAATGAGTTATTCTAAGACATGGAATTTATTCTCAAGTTGTTTGGTGATGGTGATGGTGGTGTGTGTGTGTGTGTGTGTGTGTGCGTGTGTGTGTGTGTGTGATTTTAAAAGAGTGTGCTCATACTAGATCAGTTTAAATATGTGTGTTTTAGGAGAGGCATGGAAATAGCTTTCCTTCTGAGGAGGGGCAGAATTCGTGCCTACAAAGGGAGCCTAATGGCCTGGAACACTGAAAGCACATTTTCAGGACATGCTGAGGTAACCAGTTTAAACATGCCAAAAGATGTTTTTCCACTTGGCTCACAGCTATTCATTCATATTGGTTTTGACCATCCCGCTCATTTTATTTTTAAGTCCTTATTCATTTTCATGCCTCTCCTCACATTGTTACCAAGAAATTGCTAATTCCAGAGTTGCCATTTGTGACACTCAACTAGAAGATTAGGTCAGGTTTTAAAGTTCTTGTTTTTGCCATGACTCCCTCATGTTCAACTTAAGAAAACTCCAAATATTAATAATTATAAAAAGTGGTGATTTCTTAAGGATGTCAAATTACCTTTAGGCTAATTTGTGGAGCTTGGTAAAAATAAAATAATTCATGCAAAGATTAAGCTATAGAAAGATCACTTGAGAAGAAAAGAAAAATTTCTCTTGTAAAAAATTTCAAATAATTAATGTAGATATTTTGCCCTCAAGAAGGTGGAGGTTAAGTGGGAACTCCTTAAGTGGGAGTTCTGAGACGTAACTACTTCCAAAGTAGAGAAGTGGGGAAAAGGAGTAGATTTATGGTGGGGAAACCCACTGTAGGGTATTTTTAAGGTCCACATCAACAGTGACGCCTCATGCTGATATCATGTTCCCTTGATACAATGAAGTAAAAATGGTATTAACCTCTGTGTGTTTTTTTCCCAAAACCCATAACCCCAGTTCAATGATGAAAAAAATTTCAGGAAAATCCAAATTGTAGGACATTTCATAAAAGACTACATCAATCCTCCTCAAAACTGTCATCAAGGAAGTGTTACAAATAAGGGAAGCCTAAGTGAGGTATCCCAGATGCAATTCTGGAATGAAAAATGACTTGGGCCCAAAACTAAGAAAATCTTGCTAATGTATGGACTTTAATTAATCATAATATATCTATACTGGTTTATGAGTTGTATTAAGTGTACCATCTTGATATAAGATGGGAAACAGGCTGTAGCATAGGTTAGAATTTTCTGTAGTATGTTCTCAAATTTTCACTGTCTTTAGTTGTTATTTAATTTTTTTTTAATTTATTTGATTATTTCTCCCAATGAGTTAGATTGAAGTAGATAGAGTCGGACCAGAGTTGGAGTCCTATCAGTCAGGACAAACACAAGCAGGCGAAGCTATGGAGAAAAGTCTGAGTTCCTAGCTCCTAGTTGCAACAGTCTGAAATCCTCTCCCTTCGCAAAGATAGGAAACAAAACTTCTATAATAACTTGCTAAGCTTTTTGTTTGCTTGTTTTTTTAATGCATTTATTGCTCTTCACCTTCATGGCAGCTCATACAATGAAGCAGGTGGGTGATTTTATCACTACTGCTAGAAACAGGATCCAGACAGCTCAGGCCTGTGGTGTGGGTCACAGAGGTAAGTGACATTTTATTTCATCATATCAAGAGTACCTACTGTTAACATGATCCATCACTGTTGATGTTAAACTTAATCATCCAGGCGAACAGCCTTTGCCAGATCTCTCCAATGTGAGGTCATTGGATGCAAATCCATACCGTCTGGGTCCAAGGCTCTTTCAAACACATTTGTGAATTTCCCTACCCTATTCACTCCTCTTCCGCAAGGAATCATAGTCTTTTCAACAGGAACTCTCCTTAGGATATAAATGGTCAGATTTATGATGAGCCCATGTTTTCTGCACTTGGATAGTCTCTACAGAGGCATGCAAAGGTGGGATGGTGCGGTGAACAGGATCAGAAAGCACCCCTTTTTGAAGTAGTGCCAGCTTCTAATGACAGCGTTGGCCCTGACCCCCTACTCAGTGGCCCAAGGACATGGAGTGATACTGAATCCCACCCTAGCCTATTCTAGACCTAAACCTGACATTGTAGCCATCCAGTGCCCTGGAGGCAGTCCAACATTAGGGCATTTTCAAGTGCTTTCTATAATGAGTAGAAGTAAGCCCACAGGTGTACCTAAATGAGGATTTGGGAAGCGGTGCATATTCTCCCAACCCTATATTTTAGAAAGGCTGAGTCCCTTTTATTTACAAAACAAGGTGAAATTGTATATATCCACCCAAATGAAGCAAATTCCCTTTCATGTTTGCAAAAAAATGCACATAGGACTTTGAGAAAGCAGTTTGAAACAGCAATTTCTCAAACGCTGCCTTTTCCATTAATTTCCTTAAATGGTCAGAAAGTTCATAACTTAATAAGGACCCTTAGAAAAGCTAGTCAAAGAATAGACCCATTCAGTAACTTCATAAATATAGGGGGCAAAAAAATAAAACATTCCACCCTGACTTCCTGCTGGAAAAGTCAAAGCAAATTTAGATCACTGGGGACTAGAGGAAACTCCTCCGGAAAACACTGTTTGTTTTCAGAGTTCCCTGGGGTGTGGGATGGTGACATGTTTTCTTTTCTTTCCCCTCCTTTGGTTATCTGTATTCCTAATGTTCTCAGTGACTATATGCTGCTCCTGTCATAACAGAAACAAACAAGAAAAGCTACATAATAAAAGAAGAAAGGTCAGACTGCTGTTTGGGCAGGAAATCACTTACCTAGCAAACCATGATGGGAATGTGCTCAGAAGGGGCTCTTCCTGGGATGGGCCAGGCATTGCTGGGGGGCCTGGTTCTGTGATCACAGCAGGATTTGGTTCCACCGCTAGTGGGTGGAGAATTGGCAGTTTGGGTAGTCTGATTCTGCAGAATTGATAAGAATATAGATATATATAAATCTATTACCCACCCACCCACTTACCAATCCCTCCATCCACCCACCCACCCATCCATCCATGCCTCCATGCATCCATTACTTATTAATTGGAACCAGATCAATGTAAAGTACTCACATCAATTAAAATGAAAAGAGAAATGAGGATAATGAATGGACTTTAAAACCTAAGGTTTTCATCCTGAAACTTTCATCATTCACTTTCTTTTCAGCTCTGCTCAAGAAAGAACAAAGGGGAAAAATGTAACCTTGTGTTGACATGTGACAGACTCACACTGTTCCAAAACAGTGTGATACTCCTTGTAGTATCAGGCTTAGAAGATTTGACTCAGTTCCAAAAGGGGCCAGTGTTGACCTAAGCCAGGGGTTGGTAAACTTTTCATAAAAGGCCAAATAGTAAATATTTCAGGATTTCTGGGGCCGTGGTCTCTGTTGTAACTACTCAAGTGTGCTGTTGCAATGTGAAAGGAGTTGTGGATAATACATGGGGGAAGAGTGTGATTGAGTTCTGAGAAAACTTTCCACAAACAGCTTTTGGGCAGGATTTGCTGAATCTGGCCTAAGCTAATCATAGCTGTTCATCCCTCTTTACAGGTACAACAGTTTGTCAGTCACTACAAAGCTCTTTCCTGCTGATGGTTACTGGTTGAGATGGGAATATGACCTAAATTAGCCCAGTCAGAAAGGGGAAAGTGTTTTATTTAGTGTTTGATGTGCTCTCCCCAATAGGAATAAGGATTCAGCTATCCCTGATTGCTACTGGCAATGAGTTTACAGGAATGAAGGGAACTAGCCTTCAAACCAAGTAGACTCTGAGTGACAAAAGAGAAAGATAGAATTTGAATTCTTGGTGGTTATCACTGGACCACAGGATAATTTATTTATTTTAATAGGCTTTAATTTTCTGAAGATATTCATTTCTTAGTAACTTACAGCTAAGTATATTTTATACCATTTTATTTCAAATGGTGGATTTTTTTTTTTTAACTTGATCCTTATTAGGAGTTGTACATATGAAGCCGGGCATGGTGACTCGTGCCTGTAAGCTTCAGCCTATGAAGCAGCTGGGGCTAGGGATCGCGGTTTAAGTCCCGCTTGAAGCAACACAACGAGTCCTAGTCCCAAAAAATAGCTGGGTGCAGTGGCACGCGCCTATAATCCCAGCTACCTGGGAAGCTGTTTGAGTCTGTGGTACCCCGGGCAATTATGAGCTTGCGGTTCCATGGGCAAAAATAGTGAGACCTAGTCTCTAAAAAGAAAAAAAAAAAAGAGTTGTACATATGAAACAAGTATATGATGTTTACCATGATTCAAACTACTATCTTCCTGCCATTAATGGACTTTTTTTCTTTTTTTTGAGACTAGGTCTCACTATTTTTGCCCATGGAACTACTTGCAGGCTCACATTGCCCGGGGTACCATGGACTCAAGCAGTTCCCAGTATCAGTTTCCCAGGTAGCTAGGATTACAGGTGCGCGCCACCACGCCCAGCTATTTTTTTGGAACTACATCTCTCTAGTTGCCCCAGGAGGGACTCAAACCGTGATACCCAGTTCCAGCCATGCTCCATAGGCTGTTGCTTACAGGCACGCACACTGTGCCCGCCTTGGAAAGAGTAGTATCAACCTCACTGAAATTCAGGAACCACGTAGGATTTTGCAGTCACTTTTGAAGGCTGGAATTATCTTGCTTCAAACGTTTCATTGAATTTTTAAGTAACCCCTTCTTTGATCACAGTAGTCTATTTATTATGAGGAAAACTTGATTACACAAGCTTCTTAACTGCTTGAATTGAGAGGTGTCCTCTCCTCTGTCTTCTCATGTAAATACTTGCAGGACCCATCCTGGACACTCCAACAAACCAGCCTTTCTTTCCCAGGTGGGCCTGCCATTCTTAACCAGCTGAACTCTCCACCCGCCCAGAACTGGGTTCCCTCAGGGTCTGATGGAGGATCACAGTATAATTTATTCCTGTTTCTCACCCAACCTCTGGGTGTTCAGTAATATGCCTGTATGCATTTGTTTATTGTAAAAACCACTTTGAGTTGGGGTTTCTATTATTTGTAATTAAATCCTAGCTGATGGACAAGTTTAAAATAACTTTATCATTCTCAACATCTTCAAATCCCAAAAGTTAACATCTGTTTCTATAAAATCTCCTCTCCAGCGTTAAAAATAAATAAAAAGCAGGGAATAAAAATGTTGCTAGTTCTTTTTAATTGTGTGGATTGGTGATTGTAGGCCTCCCAGGTGGCAGGGAAGGTTTAATTAAATTACTTTAATTTATGGATCTGTGGAATATCTGGACTGGGAAGTTCCTTTCTCTGTGATGAGACCAATTGGGTAGAGGTAAAGATAAATTTTCTGTCTTCCTTAACACCTTGGGTCTTAAGCCTGGGTCCCTCCCCTTTTTCATCACCAAACTACAAAGCTAAGAAGTAGTTTCCATAAGCAACATTTCATTTTGACCTTTAATGTTGTTTATCTCACTACTATTATCATTGTGTGCCTCTCTTTTATTAGTATCTCTTAGTTGTATATGTTGCTTTGGCGATCTGTGCAATTAATATTAATACCATAAGAGAACTTTAGTTTTAGAATTGCTTTTCTTCTAAGCAGGTCAAATTTCTGTAGTATTAACTTAGTCACTTCCTATCATTTTTAAGGGATAATTAAGATATGATTTTTCTCATCTTATTAATATTTAAACAGAAATGTAGAAAAGTAAGTTCCATTTTACAAAGGAAGCATTAACATGCATTACTCAAAAAAAAAAAGCATTACTCATTTATTCAAAAAGATATGACTGAGGGCCTATTAAGAACCGAACACTGACTCTTTTTTTTTTTTTTTTTTTTTGGTTGTTATTACAACAAAGTCCCTATTGTTCTGGAACTTATATTCTACATCAAGTGACCGGTAATAAGCACATAGTTCTGATATCAGATGTTAATAAGTGGTAAGAAGATGGACAACACAGAGAAAAGAACAGAGAGAGATGGCATGGCAGTGTGAGATGGCACAGATCACACACATCCCCAGGTCTCCCAGGAGAGGCATGCTGCCTTCTTTGTGAAACCCCTTCCCTCCGCTGGGGCAGCAGGGAACTGCAGTGACTGGTGTGGAAAGGGACAGTGGGGTCCTGAATTTGCCTTAGAGATCACATAACAATCTTGGCGTTTATTCTGACTAAAATGGAACCTCTAGAAGGGTTGCCAACCTACAGACTCTCTGACAAGCCTAAATATCCATGCCACCCAAAAGACAGCATATTCAAGAATTCTTACTGATCATCAGGTTGATTTGTAGTCTTATGTACTCAAGCAGTCACCTATTAGGTAGATTGAAAGGATGAGTTCTTTGTTCTCTATCAACCATGCATTACACGGAGAGGAGCTCTATTTTTTTTTTTATACAATTTTATTTAATTCTTTAGGTTACAACCTCTATGTTATTATTTTTTCCCTCCTCTCTCCTCCCTCTGGTGCCCCTCCCATTCTCTCACACCCCACTCTTTGTTATTTATTAGCTGTGCTGAGTCCATTAGTCTCTTTCCTGTGTTAGTGTCTTTTCTCTGGGTGAGGGACTGCGTTGTTGGGCCCAGGTGAACCTTGCTGTTAGATTTTCAGTCTTAAGTTTGAGTTGGGTGGCCAGGTTGTATTCATTTGTGATCTGTCCATGTTTTCTTGCTGCAGGCCGTCCTCTCCAATCCAATCCCATCTCCATTGCTTTGCTGCTTTTCCTTATGGCTCTGGCTTTGGGGGTCTCGCCCCCAGTCAGTGTTGGTCAAGAAGTTTCTCTGTGAGTTCAGGCTTCTGCGAGTGGCCTTTGAAGATCATCTCCTCTGCTTCAGTTTGCAGTTTTGATGGGGAGTCCATTATCCCCTCTTTGGTCATCCTCTCCTCTCCCGTAATGAGGGGAGGGTGTGTTGCTCTCCTTGAATAAGTCTCCAAAATGAAGACCCGGGTCTTAGCCTGGCGAGCGCAGAAGTGCGCATGGTGACCTCGTGTCTCTAAGGTTGTTTTTCTGGTCCTACATGCCCTGGTTCACTTGGTTGTCCATCTGCTGTGTCCAGCTCAGGTCTGTGGACTGGACTTTTGCCTGGTCCCTCACCCGTTCTATGTTGGGGTTGGCGTTGCGCATATTCTGGTTCCTCTGAAGTTTAGCGGGAGTAAGAAGTAAGAGAGAGATGGAGGGGCCCTCCCACTACCCCCCATTCCCTCCCCCACCCTTGCCCGCACGTGGGAAGCTCCCAGCGCAGGGGCAGGCTGGCTGGACTACCGCTCACCCTTCCATGCCCCCCCCAGCTTCCGGGGGCCACACGGCACTGCCCAGGCTGGCTGCAAGTGGCTGCTCGTCCACAACCACCCGGTGGTGGGTGGGGCCTCCTTACCTCACTCCGTCCCTCTTACCAGGGGACTCACCCGAGAGGCCTGACCTCCTCGCTCCCCGCTGGCAAGGGAGCTCCTGGAGCCGGGACCCGGGCCACAGGCAGCTGTGTATCTGCCTCGGTCTATTCTTTTTTTTCTGAGACTAGGTGTCACTATTTTTGCCGGTGGAACCGCAGGCTCATGTTGCCCAGAGTACCACGGACTCAAGAAATCCCCAGCCTTAGCTTCCAGGTAGCTGGGATTACAGGGGTGTGCCACCACGCCCAGCTATTTTTTGGGGACTAGATCTCACTATGTTGCCCCGGGTGGGACCCAAACCTCGATCTTTGTCCCTGCCGCGGCTTCCTAGGCTGCCGTTTACAGGTACACGCCACCGTGCCCGGCTGGAGCTCTAATCTTTATTAAGTGTCTATCACCATGTCTAGGTCATTGTAGGTGCACAAGAAAATTCAAGGAACATGTAAATGAACAAAGGAAAATATCTTATGATCAAGAATTTTCTATAAAAATTATCTGCCCAAAATAAATTTATCAGATCTTAATATAAAAGAATTTAGTCTAGGGTCTCAAAAAGATTATAAGCACTGGCACTTCTTTCTTCTTTCCTATGTGATTAATTTTTTAAAACTTCAACATATGTCATCAAAAATATGCATTATGATGACAGTTTTTTCAGGTAAAGCCCATTTGTAGGTGATTAGTGTATTCAAGTAAGTTTTCAAGAGGGTTCTGGAAAGTCATTAAAATTACATCTTCTTGGTATTTTATGAATGCTACTTATGCTATTTCTCACCAAGTACTCTTCAGATAAAACAACATGAATAACCTAGTTTCCAATTGTGGATGAAAAACAGATTTCATCTGTTTTTCAGATGCAAATTTCAGATTGCAAATTTTAAAATCCAGAAGGGTGAAGCTGAAAATCTGAGCAAGGAACTCATCCACTCATTCCAGACACCTAATTTATATTATTTTATTAACATAAAAGTGATATTTGCAATGCAATTGCATGTTTTTATTTTTTAAAACATGGCTTTGATGTTAACTGATCAAAAAAATTAAATTAACAAGATAAAATTTCTTCTGGGTCAAATTGTAATAGTCAGACAAGAAATGATTAAGTACATATAATCAAGTTATTTTTCCCACATCAGAAGTGCTTTTATCTACTCACTAATTTTGCAAGAACCCAAATTCTGGGTCACAAGTGCCCTCTATAAAGCTCAAGGCCCTGTGCCATCTAATAAGGTAGTCACTAACACATGTGGCCATTCATATTGCGTTAAAATTATTTCATTTTATTTTTGCTTATATTTTTATTGAATACATACATGTTTTATATAGTTGTATACCCAGAAGTTCTCCCCCCACCATGTTACCCGTGAACCATCATCCTAATCTTTTGTGCTCACCCATCCCCTAACTTCCCCCTTCCACTCATATTATACTAAAATTTAATATATGGTCATGTGTGTTTTTACTTTCACTGTTTCTTCTGATAGAACATTCCTTTCCAATACCTTTATGTGTCTAATCACCTTATCTCATCTAGATCCAAGATCTCAAATGTCACTTTTTCTAGATGGATTTCCCAGTCCACCCTATCTAAAAGAGCAGGTAGTGATCTAGTAAAGAAAGAAATGGATAAAATAGGATGCTCAGATAAAGATTTGCTTGATCTGTGAAGAGATACCATTTGTTCAAAAACTGAGGTGATAAGCTGGGCACGGTGGCTGGTACCTGTAAGCTTCAACCTATGAAGCAGAAGGGGCTAGGGATCGTGGTTTGAGTCCCTCCTGGGGCCCGTAGCGAGACCTAGTTCCAAAAAAATAGCTAGGCGTGGTTGTGTGCGCCTGTAATCCCAGCTACCTGGGAAGCTGAGGCTGAGGATTGCAACAAGAGCCTGCAGTTCCACAGGCAAAAAGAGCAAGACCTAATCTAAAAAATAATAATAATAATAATAATTGAGGTGATATTTAAGCTGAGAATACATGACAGAAAGAAGTTGGTTTTGTGAAGACAGTTTGTATGTACCATGCATGGGAAGGACAGACTGAAACAAGCTATTGTCTGAGATTTAGATAACAGTGAGTGTTCCTCACAGTACTCATTCTGTCTAAAATAATCTTCTCTTAGGCCTATCAGTATCTTCCCCATCTTGTAAATCATTCTTAAGTGTCTTATCCAAAGTCTTCCCTAAACCTTTTTTAATAGGTCTGTGCTTCCCTGTGCTTCCACTTTCTATGTTTTATTGTCAGTACCATGTATAAATGTCTAATCAAATTATTTGGGGAAAAGGCACGGCTTTGATGTTCATTGATCAAAGATGGCATTATTGTCATGTTCAATAGGAAACCATGATTTTCTTGCCCTAAAATATCAATTTCTTGCACTAAAATATTATCCTCTGAATACAATGAAAAACAAAGTGAATCAAGTTAAATATATAAAATTTAACATTTCACTCCTCTGTCAATTTTTTTATATTTCTAATACTCAATAACCATGTGCTTAGTGGTTATCCTATAAGAAAACACTAATGTAGAACATTTCCATGACTGCAAGCATTTACATTGGACAACACTGCCTTCAAAAAGCACGGGTAAAGTCAGATGATGGGATCTTTAATAAAAGAAGCAAGCAACTTATTCTGAAAAAGGAAGCTGGATTTCTAGACAAAGAACTTCTACTCACAGGAATTTTGGGGAGCAAGAATAAGTTTAAAATCAATACAGGAATAGTAGTTTGTTCAAAAAAGTCTCTAAACTTCCACTCCAGAAATTATTTTAAAATTTTCAATGAGAGGCAAAAGAAGTCAAACCAGAATGAGAGGTGTTATTTTGATAAACAGAGGGAACTTGAATATAGAGAAGAATAGGCAGTTTTCTGGAGCAGCAAAACATGCTAAAAACACTACCGTTCTCTGGAGATTGGTATGGTAAGCAACATTTCCTACAATGATCCTAAGTTACCTAGAAGTCATAATCCATGTTTCAGTCTTTCAGCTGTTATTTTGCTGAAGTTGATGGGGAATATCAAGTCCAAACATAGAAAACAAAAAAATTTTTGGAAAAGTTCACAGGAACTAGAGTAAACAGGAAAGTAAAGTGTGAAGTTCAATGATAACTAGTATTAATTATTGACATCAAATTGTTCAAATTAGAATAACTGAATGAGTGTACCTGAGATACTGGTTTCACTCAAGGACAAAATTCAGAAATCACATGGTCTGATCCTTTGGTTTCCATTTTGTGCTAATGGCTAAAAAGAATCTTTCTGGCTAGGCCAGCCAGAGAAAAGTTTGCTTTCTGAGTGCACACAGGACTTCCCATGGTCTGTGGCATGGCAAGAGAAGTTCTGCCAGATGTTAATGCCCTAACATCCAGCCACTGCATTCCTTCCCTGCTGGAAGCCTATGTGCTGGGCATAGATAGGTAGACAGCAAGAAGACTCCACTCCAAACTGTATGACCATCTGTGTAGCCCAAATGAAAGATTTCTCTTTCTGAGACAACATCTACAGGAAAACTTGGAAGCTTCCTAACATGTCATCACCAGACGGGTATAAGAAATCTGGAAATAGAATTTTTCAACCAGGAAGTCAAAGCAATACAAAGATAAAGCTTATGAAGTCAAAAGTGATAGGGTATGCTGCCCCCCTACCCCCCCACCCCGCCATTGTCTTCTGTTTAAGATTACAGATGCTAAAATGTGAGAATGATCTTAGTTGGAATTTCCCTTTAGGGAGAGGCAGGGGGAGAAAGAAGTGAAATGGTCAAGGTGAAACAGATTTCCTGGAAGGCGGGAAATCAGGATATATAAAGGGTGTGGAGACAAAGAGAAGGATTGGGATTTCTGATTCAGAGGCAATATGGAGATTGGATAGAGAGAGAGGTTCAATGGAGGAGAGATGGGAATCGGCCATCTTGTAAAGATGTGAGCCATGTGGACATGGTCAAGCCTGGGGGCCTATAGCCTTAGGCTGGCCCAGGCTGGCAACATGTGTGCGAAATGCTTAAGGAGTTTGCAGATTTGAACTCCGTGTTGGAGTTTGTTTTGCTGAGTTTAACTTGTGTCTGCGAGAGGCTGTGCAAGACAGGCCTGAAAAGAAAGTGAACTTGGCTGGGTCCGGTACCATAAAGTTCCTGCTTCCTGAAGACAACAAGGAGAAGGCAGCGTAAAAAGACAAGGAGGAGCACGAGAAAGGAACGCCCCAAAGAAAGAAGTCTTTAAACACGTGGAGAAGAACTCTGGCTGATTTTGGTGAGATGATCAGGACTGAGAGACTGAGGATTTCTGGGCAATATGGGAAAGGACTTTGGACAATGCTGAGAAAGGTTTTGGACAATGTTAAAGTTATCTGAGTCTTACATGTTTTTTTTTTTTTTTGTAGTTTTTAGGATAATTAGAAATCACTTTGTTAGAAATCAATTAGTCTGCACTGATAGTCTTGCATTAGTTTGGTAACTTGGTTAAAAAGGCTGGGGATGGTGGAAAGAACCCACTAGTGTGGAGTTTAAACTGTGTTTTAAAGTTTTCTTTTCAGGTCTGAAAAAGGGAAAGAAAGCAGAGAGAAGCTAGTTGCTCATGTTTGCATATCAATAGTAGGCAGGTACAGTGTAAATGCTAATGACCTGTTTGTAGCCTGCTTCAGAGTAGGAAGCAGGCCTGTATGTGTTTTAAGTTAAGTTGAAAAGCCTTTCTTTGGTCACCCACTTCTTTATACCCTGTTTCAAAAGGTATTGAGATAAAGTTGAAATATTCTCTTAACAAATCCTGAAATATTAGAACCAGCAATAATTAAGAAGCTCTCTTAATAAAACAGAAACTTATCAATTTTATGTAGCAATTTTATAATTGCAGTGCTAGGCATGATGGTTATTTTAAAGAACAAGTTAGTTAAATATAGAGACAATAACTCCATAATATGCTAAGAAGGACATGTCAGGTTATTTTGGACTATTTTCGTATAGTCGAACAGTAAAGGTTCGTATTGTGAAAGCAACTCACCCCAGAGTGTCTGAGGGTACATCTGTGAGGCCCAGCCTAGTCTGTTTCAGGGGACACAGGTTTGAGCCAGCACTGCCAATTTATGTTATGGTTCTTTCATCTCTGTCTGTGCTCCAGAGAAAAAATCCATAGTTGATTGATTGATTAGAAGAGATCTGCATCTAAACAAAAACTTAATAAATAAATTTGTATTGATAAAAAATTGCTCACAAAATTAATAACAAGTCTTCAGAATATTTCAACAGAAAAGATTACAATGGAGATAAAATAAGTTTTCCATCAGACTCTGAAAGTTCAGTAGACTTGGAATTACTCCTTCGTTAGGAAAGTGTGATGTCAGAGTCAAAGCAACAAACCAAATTAATAAAACAAAAATCCCAAACTTTCATTTAAAAGATTTTTCCAGGCGGGCATGGTGGCGCATGCCTGTAGGTGGCAGCGTAGAAAGCCACAGCCTGGGCCAGGGATCGTGGTTTGAGTCCCGCTTGGGGGCATGTAGCGAGACCTAGTTCCCCCCCAAAAAAATTGCTGGGCGTTGTGGAGTGTGCCTGTAATCCCAGCTACCTGGGAAGCTGAGGCTGGGGATTACTTGAGTCTGTGATACTCCGGGCAACGTGAGATTGCAGTTCCATAGGCAAAAATAGCTAGATCTAGTCTCAAAAAAAAAAAAAAAAAAAAATTCCACCTAGAGTTCAAACAATATCAAACAATATACATATCCATGTATGCTATTTTTAGCATAGGCATACCCCATTTTAAAGTTCCCTAAGGCACACAAATGTGTTCACTTCTGTGTAAACAATCTGCTGCCAAACCAACTAGCCATATTTTGCCATAGCTGAGCATTTCTGAGTTACTTCCAAGGGTTGTATTAATAGAGAACCCCAAGATAAGAAAATAGTAAGGCATTAGTAACTTTGACAAAGTAATGACAATTAAAACTAGCTTTGCTGTATATTCACACAATAAAAAGAACACTGATACAATGATCCAAATAATTCAAGTCTAAAATATATTTGCTTAAAATAGCTGACAGTTGAGGAGGCGAGGGTGTCATTTTGACTTAAGCTGTTGGAATGCTTGCGTTAAGTCTCCCCATTTACGAAGACAAGTTGAGGCTGTGCTAACTTTGGATTAGTGAAGAGTGGCTCTAGATTTTTCCATGATTATTTATAGTTCTCTCCATAATTGCAGGGTCACCAGTTGCACCTTTTAAGCAAAGTCGAATCCAATCTTCAGGCTTCTGCGAAAGTACCACCCAAGAATGCTTGGGGATTTCTCTGTAATCAGCCCTAGAAAAGCTGAACAAGGGATCTAGCTATTAAAGTCTGGAACTCTTTCAGACTGCTTAGACTCTTTATGCTATGCTGAAACTAATTTCCAATTATTTGAAAGAGGTTAAAAATTGAATTACTTAGCAGAGTGCTCTTAACACCTGGATTAAAGTATCAGACCAAGAGAAAAACCATCAAGACCTGATCGGATGATGTAAAAGGATGTTGCATAAGATTCTGAAGTCACTGTACGGAAGAACTACAAAAGGTAACATGGAAAGGAATGCATCCCTAACAGCCAAGCCTTACTGCTAATCTGCAGGAGTCACTGTAGAATGTGGTCTTTGTAATAAGGACTAGGCATTTTGTGTTTTACTTGAAGAACCAACCCAACTTTAATTTGAAGAAGACAGTGTTTATATCCAACAAGAGACTTCATCTGTTTTTATGTTGCAGTTGATTAACAACTGGAGAAGAGGTATTGGTATGGATTTGTGAGGGAGCTGGTAACCTTGGAATGAGGACTATTACAGTGCCTGCTTCCTGGCAGTGGTGAGGGATGAACCCCATCACCCTTGTAAGGCTCAAAGCACTGAGCTGGGCACGCATAGCTTCGTTGTCAGTGATTTGTGTAGTGTGACTTCCAATTAGAATTGGAAGGTGCACACAAAGTTTACATGTAAAGACAGGAGTAGACACTAAATGATACTGTTTTTTCAGACTTTACCATTTAAAGTTTTTGGATGTCAAGTTCCAGGTTGAAATTAAGAGCACATTTAGAGATGTTGTTTCCTGCACTTACTTCTTCTTTGTGAAAGGCAGTGGTAAGAGGGAGATCTCTGCTCTCAGGATGCTCCTCTTACTTTCAGTCTATCTGAGCGAGCTCCCTAATCCCTCTTTTGCAATCCAGGGAAGACCTCTCACTGCAGTGGGCTCCATTAACTGAAACCCCCACTCAGAATCTTTCACCTCTCTTGGCCTTATTTTTCTATCTATCGTGTCTTTTTTGAGCATGTCCCTTTTGTCCCTGCCCCTCCCAATATTTGTTATATTGGTAAACAAATGATAGATTTGAATACGTCCAACTATAATTACTACCCCCTCCCCCAAACTGTTCTTTGTACATAGCTGTTGATTCTTCACCACCTACTTCCCTGACAGAGAAGGGTCTCCAGCAGCCACAGAAAAAGCATCATCTCTCCTTAATAGGTAAAAGACATGGCTTGAATGCTGACCTGACCTCTCCCACCTCTAAAATCTAACTGTGGGAAAACTCTTCCATTGTTGCAGAAAATGGAAGCATGCCACTTCAGCCAGGTTGCTTGCTTAGAGAACAGTGCTTCGGGAGCACTGCCAAGCCCAGAGAATTTACCAGACAATCCAGGAAATACAATCATTTCCTTTTATGGATATTTCCTTTACCAATTAAGTACAAAGGGGAGTTTTGGCTTTACCCCCCTGCCTCCTTATGCTATATTTTACATTTAACATTTTTATGCAGATGTACTTCCTTATAGGGCAGGGAATGGAGACCAACCACCTCATCTGTTGCTGGCATGTTAACAGCCAGTGCTTCAACTTTATCACAAGTGAGTTTGAAAGAAGGTGGCATGCCAGACATTCCTCCTGAGAGTTACCTAAGGTAATGACAGAACTTCAGGCACAAATCAATATGTCACCTGCAGTTTTATTTGGGAGGTTGAGGTGGGGATGACAGTGAAGGAATCTGCCCAACGTTGTGAAAAGAAAAGTCCCTGGTGATGAAGACCTGAAAATGAAACAATGGACTAAGGGGACTTCCAGGGCCACAGCCTTCTGGCCCCACCCCTGGAAATGCCCTAGGACTTTTCTTGAACTACTCCCGGGGATACAAGGGTTAGCTTGAGATAATGGGATAGCCTTGGGGAGGAGATGAAAATCCCAGAACTCTCCTAGAACAAGAGTGTGTGTGTGTGTATGTGTGAGGAGATGAAAATCCCAGAACTCTCCTAGAACAAGAGTGTGTGTGTGTGTATGTGTGAGGAGATGAAAATCCCAGAACTCTCCTAGAACAAGAGTGTGTGTGTGTGTGTGTGTGTATGTGTCTGTGTGTGTATGTGTGTCAAAATTCCTGCCTCTAAGCAAACATTTCAGAAAGACATTTTTTACCTTTTGTCATTGATCAAAGGAGATTTCTGGAAGCAACATCCCCTTGTGATTCTAGGGTGGTCTTTTTGCCTAAGGCCACTGAGGTGTCCTTTCTCTTGAAGCTCCTTAGTGAATGTTTAGCATGCGCAGAGGGAATTTCCTGCCTGGGTCTACTGTGACTTTGTTGCTCTGCTGCAGACAGAATTAAAATCATCTTAATTAGACTAGATTTAATTAGGCTAGACTGAGTTTTGGCGATTTTCTTTTCTTTTTGAATACCAGTTTTATTGAGGTATAATTTATTTTTTGAATCATAATTTAAATGCAATCAAATTGATCTATTTTAATAGTACAATTTGATTATTTTTGACCACTTTCACATTTCAGAATATTTCTTTTATCCTCATGTTATCCGGAGGGGAGAAGGCAAGGCTGTACTAAAAATCTTATTACCAGCAAACTGAACCAAAGAAAACCTTTACCTTTTAATCTGATGTGAAAAGGGCAAAAGCCTTCATTAACCCTTAAACTTCCACACAAAAGTTACCTTTGTCATTTAATATCTTCCTCTTGCTTGCCCCAAGGCCCGTTCAGTTGCAAACTAGACAAAGGAAAAAAACCAAAAAAACTTTCTTAGACCTACCCCTTGCTTTTCTCCCACAAGTGTTCTTTCCCACCTACAGCCTTTCTATGTAATCCCAAAACCAGACCAAACTCTTAAATTATTACCAAGTAAGCAAGTGAACTCCAGTTACCTAATCATATGTACTATGAAATAAACATGTAAAACTCAAGTTACCCCATTACATATACTGTAAAGTAAACATGAAAAACCCAGTTACCCCACCACATATCCAAAGCTAGCCTTTAGTCCCTGGTCATTTCACCACATATCCAATTAATCTGAGTCCATAAAGCATGTGATCCAAAAGCAGGGCATTTCTTTTTCCTCCTTTGGCATTTGTCCCAGCTTCCACCAAATGCATGGTCCAAGACATGGCATTCCTCTTCTCTTTTGTCCTCCTTCTCAACTTTGGGCAGTAGAAAAGCTCCTAGGTAAATGGGAACCAACACCAGGTTCATCTTCTCAAGCCTCACTCACAGCCCCTACAGCCTCTCCAAAGACACCTGAATCAAACTAGATAAAACAATCTCCAACACAAAATTCAAATCTCCAGACTCTTGAGACTCCTTTAGCACACACCATCAACATATGCATGCTGAGGCTCATGAGTTCAACTGCCCCAGACCATTGCCTGCTTACAGCAAACGTCATGGTCTCTCTGCTTTTCTGTCCTACTGTAGCCCAACACTGCTCCCTGAAACCAGCCCAATGGTCATCCCCAGAATGACAAATCTCTTACCAGCCTACGCTAGTACCCACAGGCCAAAATCTGGATTTTTCTTTCTGCCTTGGCTGTCATCCGAGGAGCCACACCTGGACCTCCATCTTCCAAAAATGGCCAATCCTTGGTTTCTCTCATAAGTACCTTTTATGCTTCTTCCTCATTTTCTTCCTCCATCTTGGGAGCAGAACCTTGTCAATCTCCACACGCCACAAAAGCCTTGTTTTTCTTTTCTCCTCCCCTTCTAGCCTTATGAAAGAAAACTGAATTCTAATGAAAGGCCATCATAGTCAACCTAAGCTTTGTTCACCTGAGCCCTGAAACAATCAAGTCAGAAAGTCAAATCTCTATAATATTGCCAAGTCCTTCTTGAAATTTGCAATACCAAAGCAAAAGGGAAGTAGTTTCCACTTCCCAACTGCATTTTTGTTACTACCAATTCTTAACATCAGCTATGTTAATGGTGGATGCCACTCCAACAAAAAATATAAATGAACAATTCCATGTAACTATTAATATGGACATGAATATGGATCAGACCAAGAGTTCAAGAGAAGTTTGCAATTGTGACTGAGTGGTTGGTTAGTAGAAGCATTGAAGTGCTCCATCTTTGTCACACAATATTCTTTTCTAATTATAAGAAAAAACTGATGCTGTTTAGTGCCACCAATAACCATAACAGCACTAATAATTGTGATATGTTGGAGGGTATCCCCCTGTGTACATATTGATATACATTGATAAATAAGGAAGAAGGAGTTGTTGGAGGGTACTTCCTTGGTACGTCCATTATCATAGCTGATACATACATTGATAAAGGAGGTACTTCCTGTTGCTTATAATTGTAAATTTCAAGATTAGAATTCATGAGGAGGAGGATGAAGGGAAAACAAAGTTTTTGTGATGTGAGCTGATTGACACAACTCCCTCTTCTTGAGTCATGTCTTAGCAGGGGAAAATGATATCGAGTTTAGGATAAAGAAGGAGGATCAGCTATTTTTAGAGGCAGGCATTTCAGAAAGGGGAGTGAGTTTGACAGCATGGCCAAGGTGGCTGCCCACAGCCTGGGCCTGGGTTGTTGGACTCATGACCTCAGCATGCACAAGCTGAGTGTGTGTGTTGAAGGGAGTTTGGAGAGTTTGGAAATTTGAACTCCTGTGCTGGAGTGTGTCATATCTAGTTGACCTAGATGCTTTTGGAGTGACTGTGAGCAATACCTGAGTAAATGGACTTTGTTGGTTCCTGTATCTTGGAGTTTTTAATACTGCCTAAAGTAAGGAGGATGCTGTAAGAAGAAGACAACATCATGCCTTTGACTACATGTTTAGAAAAACTGGAACAGGCCAAGGGAGGAAAAGAAGAATGCCCTGTGTTCGGAAAACATGCTGTTGAACTCTGTATGACTGGACATGCGGTGAGATGACCAAAGACTGAAAGAGAGTTTTGGACAATGGTGGGGTAACTGGGTTTTTCATGTTTATCTTGTAGTACATATTTAGGTAATCACTTTGTTTAGTAATAAATAGTCTGCTCACTTTAAGAGTCTGCTCTTAGCTTTGAAAGATCTAGAATCATATAGTTAGGTGGCTGTGGGTAGCAAGAAGGATCCACAATATAAACTGAAGGTTTTAAAAGTTTTTTTCTTTGGCCCAGAAGCCAGGGCAAGTGGCCAGCAAGGGGTAGGTATTTGAATAACAAAGGCAGTGAGTGTGGAAACTTAGGAGTTAACCAAGTTTCCTGCCTGGTAGAGGCTTTTCCCTGGTTTAGGAAAAGCTGGTAGGAAAAACCAGCTTTTTAGGTAAAACAGGATTTTTAGGTAAAAAGAAAGCTTGCCTTCCTCTCCTGATATCAATAGCTTTCTTGCACTGTACATATGATGTGAGAACTAGCTAGGTTATCAACTTAATTTTTGCAACAAGCCACCAGGTAAGTTTCCGTTATTGTCCTCATTTTACAGATGAGGAAACTGAGATTCAGAGGAAATTAAAAAGCCTTGATGAGAGAGTTTGGCTCTGAGAATCTGCTCTCTAGCCTGGACTTTTCCAGAGTGTTTTTTCCTCCAGCAATGCATGTGAAAGAAATTCTCAAACTAGCTGTGGGAGCTGATATATCTCTGAGCAAGGTAAGAAATAAAGCTGAAGTTCTTGGTTGAGGTCACACGCGTAAGTCAGACAGGTTACTTATGAGGAGGCCCAGAGCAAGGCCATCAGGGAAGGAGAAACTGAGAAAAAACAGAAGCATGTGGTTTCCGTGGACGAGACTTCTGGTTGGCATGGTACCCAGGGCCTGCTGCCCATTTTTATTCTTTCTTTCTTTTTGCTTTGAGACTAGGTCTCACTATTTTTGCCTGTGGAACTGCAGGCTCATGTTGCCCAGGGTACCACGGACTCAAGCAACCCCCAGCCTCAGCTTCCCAGGTAGCTGGGATTACAGGCATGCACCACCACGCCCAGCTATATTTTTTTGGAACTAGGTCTCGCAACATGCTCCTGGTGGGACTCGAGCCACGACCCCTGACCGTAGCCGCAGCTTCCTAGGCTGCCACTTACAGGCATGCACCACCATGCCAGCCTGCTGCCCATTTTCTACTCCTGGTTTAGGTGGCCTCTCGGGGATTTCTCAGAGCTTGCATATTAGAAAGCCAGAAATATTTTTTTAGAGTCTAATGTAATTTGGGCCAATCGTTTACAATGTGGTTGTATTGAGAGCTGATAAATAACAATTTGCTAAGGTTGATTTCATTCCATATTGTAACATTGGTATTTTTTGATATTTTAAATCTGACCTAACATCGGGCTTACAGACTTTGGAATAGATCACTGGTTTTGAATTTTAGCTTTGCCACTAAATAACAGTGTGACTAACAGTGTGACTAACAATATTATTTAAATTTCCTGCACTTCTGTTTTCTCCCATAGTAATGGAAAAATAAATAATATATCTATTTCTTATTATTGATTAAGCAGTTAAAAAGTAACTATACATAAATGTTGAGGGGGGGTTGCAGGCTTTTACTAAAAATCCTTTTTACCAACTTTTCCTAAACCAGAGAAAAACCTTTACCTTCTTATCTGATGCAAAGGGAGCAAAGGCCTTTCTTAACCCTTAAACTTCCCCACACAAGTTACATTTGTCATTTAGATACCTGCTGCTTTCCCTTTTCATCCCAAACTGAAAAAAAAAAAAACCTTTCATTCCTAGATCAGTCTCTTGACCAACACCTTCAGAGTGCTCCCATCTGAAGCCTTTGCTATGTAATTCAAAAGCCAGACCAAAATCTTTTTTTTTTTTTTTTTTTTTTTGAGAGTAGGTCTCGCTATTTTTGCCCATGGAACCTCAGGCTCACATTGCCCAGGGTATCACAGACTCAAGTGATCCCCAGCCTCAGCTTCCCAGGTAGCTGGGATTACAGGTGCACGCCATCATGCCCAGCCATTTTTTTGGGACTAGGTCTCACTATATTGCCCCGGGTGGGTCTCAACTCATGGAATCAAGCAATTCCTAGTCCCAGCCTTGCTCCATAGGCTGCAATCAAAGGCATGCATCACCTTGTCTAGCCCCAAGACCAAACTCTTAAAGTGATCAAACTATTACAAAGCAAGCAAGAAAGTGATTACCTAAATATGTACTACAAAATAAGCATGTTAAAAACCCCGGTTACTCCATTACATGTTCAAAACTGTCCTTTAGTCCCTGGTCACCTCACCACATGTCCAGTTAGAGTTCACACGCAGGTGTTCCAAAAACAAGGCATTTCTCTTTCCTCCTTTGGCATCTGTTTCAACTTCCTCCAAACATGGGATCCAAGATGTGTTCCTCTCCTCTTCCAGTGTCTGTTTCAACTTTAGACAGTAGAAAAACTCTAAGGAAAAACAGGAACCAAACTAGGTCCATCTTCTTAAGCTTTGCTCACAGCCTTTCCAAAAACATCTGAATCAAACTAGATAAAACAATCTCCAACACAAAGTTTAAGTCTCCAAACTCTTTAGACTCCTTTAGCATACACCATTAACTTATGCATGCTAAGGTTCATGAGTTTCCCAACCCAGGCCAAAGCTACGGGCCCCAGATTGCTTCGGTCATCATGGCCCAGCCCTCAACCTTTTCCAAAAATGGCTGATTCTTTGTTTCTCTGCAAAGACCCTTTCTATATATCTTTCTCCTTGTTTTCCTTCCATTTTGGGAGCAGAGCCTTGTCAATCATCTCAAATCACAAAAACCATGTTTTTCTTTTCTCCTCCCCTTCTATCTTTCTGAAACAAAACTATGAAATCTAATGAGGGCCATCAACCACATCTTAGCATAGTCAACCTAAGCTTTGTTCACCTAAATCTCCATAATATGGCCAAATCCTTCTTGATATTTACAAAACTAAAGCAAAAGGCAAGTATCTCCTTCTTAAGCTATACTCTTTCTTCCCAGTGTTAACTATCAATGCATAACACATCAACTATGTTAATGGAAAATGCCACTCCAACATAAAGGTATAACAAGAAATACATCGTATACATGCCAGCTATAATGATATCTTAATAATTATATATGATGATGATAGATAAAAACATCTGTCTCAACTTTTTTTTTTTTTTTTTAGACTAGGTCTTGCTAATTTTGCCCATGGAACTACAGGCTCACATTGCCTGGGGTGCCACAGACTCAAGCAATCCCCAGCCTTAGCTTCCCAGGTAGCTGGGATTACAGGCATGCGCCACCACACCCAGCTATATTTTTTTGGAACCAGGTCTTACTACGTGCCCCTGGTGGGACTCAAACCGCGATCCCTAGCCCCAGCCGCTTCATAGGCTGAAGCTTACAGGCACGAGCCACCGTATCCGGCCCTGTCTCAACTTTTGAGTGTAATTAATGATTATGGTAATTTGTGCTAAACTGAAGTATACCTTAAGATTTTGTTTGACCACATCAGGCTCCTGGTTCCTGCAGTACTGTTGGGCACTGTATGACACCAACAGCTAGAAGTGCAAGGAACAGAGAACTTGTCACATGATTTCAGCCTCTATGATACACCTAAGACTAGAAGGGAAGATTTTAAATACTTACTCCTTGGAACTGAGACGTCAGCTCTAATTAGGGACTATGTGTCTTGACAGAGAAGATAGTGTTATTTGTTTGAGTCCTGGAGAGAGTACAATAGAATCAAGCCTGGGATGAGAAAATTAGAGTTTCTTTTCTTTTCCTCATGGGTTGTTGCTGAAAACTTTAGAGGATGTTAATCTCTTTTCAGTAAGGTCCCTGGCTCCTCTTGTTCTTTGGTGCCACTACCAGATACTGGTTATTCCTGAATTCATTCATGCTCCATGTTCTATAGTAAACAACTATTTCATCCAGCCCACACTGGTTTTCATTACCCATATAGATTGAAATTCTTAAACATGTTGACAGTCATGTATAGCTGACTCTTGAACAATGCAAGCTTGAACTTCAGTGGTCTACTTATACAGGGTTTCTTTCTCAACAAACACAGTTAGTCCTCCGTATCTTGGATTGGCATTAAAAGACTCAACCAACATATATTTGGTTTGTTGAATTGATTGATATGGAGGGATGATGATAAGGGATTTGGAGCATCTTTGCATTTTGGTATCCACAGAGGTTCTGAAACCAAACCACCAAAAGAAACTAGGGATGACTATGATTAAATTTTTAAGAAGTCAAAATTTACATGTGGATTTTCACCTAAAGGGTGTTTGCTGCCCTAACCACAGCAGTGTTCAAGGGTCAACAACACTGTCTTGTACTGTTGCATTGTGCTGCATTTATTATTTTCTATAGAGTTATGTAGAGAACATTCATTCATTCAATCAGTGAACAGCATTTTTGAGAACTTCTGCAGGCCTTGATGAAAAGTAGACTGGTAGTTTTTGATAGACTATTTATATATAAACCTCCAACCATATTAGCCTTTCATTAACAAGTCTTTTCCTTAACAGTACCTCTCTGAATTTTGCCAGCAAACCTTAGGGAAAGGGAATATGAAGGCTATGCCAGCATTTGCAGGCATCACTCAGGTCACTTAACAGAGTGGTCTTGGACATTACGGTTGGTCTCAACAAACATTTTCTAATGGACTCATAGAGAAGGGATCAGAAGCATGATCAAAGTTGCAAAGGGAACATGAAATCTGAATCCTCTTAGTTTACTCAACAGAACATGTATTGAGTGTCAACCTTGATCATGAGTTTACAAAAACTCAGTACCACTTCTTAGGGACATAGAGATAGTTAGCCTTCATCGGAAGACCCAACAGTCAATTGATGACTTAATGAATAGCTAGTACCAGTGGTCAGAAAATTTGAGGGACTCAAAAGACCCTTGGTTCCAACCTGGTGATGGTGAGGGCAGGAATGAAGTGTCTGCAGAATAGGTGGACTGGGGAAGCGACTGTGTTTCAGGGAAGCCTGGGCCTGAGAGTGGAGAGGATCCTGCTGCTTCCCTGGGACTGGCTTGTTTTCCTTCATGTCTTTTAGAGGAGAGTCCATCACGGCTGCTGAATTATTTCTGAGTTTGCGCACTTGAGACTGGGCCTCCCAGTTCGATGAAGGGGCGGGCTGCTAGCTAACTACCTCTGTGATCTGCCCGGACCACCCAGGAGTGAAGGAGGGCTCTGGGGGAACCTGACAGACGCATTTCTCCGGGAGGATCCCTGGGCTGCAGCGTCTGCACCACGCCCTGGGCCTGACCAGGTGTGTGTCCTCGGTGCGGTGCACAAGTGGGGAGCCTGGCGGCTGCGGTGAGCGCTTTACGGCTGTGTGTGTGCTGTGTGTTTGTCTGCCTCCCGAGGGCTGGGTCCTCCTTATTCACAGGTGAGTCACACCCTGAAACACAGTTTCTCTTCCTGTCAGGACTGAGTCAGGTAGAAAAGTCGATAAAACCACCTGATCAAGGAAAAGGAAGGCACAGCGAGCACAGAGAGAGAGAAGTGCAGCGCAAAGCGCCGGGCAGCGAACCTGCAGCACGAACGGAGCCCGGCTCGGCCATGCCCGCGCTCTGGCTCAGCCGCGGCCTCTGCTTCTCGCTCCTGCTGTTTGCAGTCCAGGCCACTTCCAGGAGCGAAGGTGAGTCGGTCTCTCGTAGCAACGTCCAGGCCAGGGGCTGTGAAATGGCCTTTCTCTGCAGACCTAGAGGGCAGGGCGGAAATCACCTCTGACGGTTCTGGTTTTGCGGGGACCTTTTAGCAGCCCCTGCCTCCTCTCCCACCTGGCACTTCTCCAGAGATCCGCTTTAAAACAGAACTAACATATAAAGCTGTCTGATTGTTTTCAACATGAAGCCAATCGGTTGTGCCAAATCACAGTTTTCCTTACCTCCAAAAATGTTCCTTCTCGATGCGGTTTTTTTTTTTTTTTTTTTTTTTTTTGATCAAGAGGCCTCTCTTTAATCAGTAACATCAGTCAAGTGTTAGCATATAAATTCTTTCCCCAATGTGTGGTTTTCACTCATGGGGTTTGCATGGAATGCTTTCTATCACTGTGAACACGCAAAACAAAACAAAACAAAACACACACACACACACAAAAGCCCTTCAATTCAATAATCCTTCTGGAATTCCTTTTTCATCTTTAAGAAGGAAAATTAGCCTAGGAGTGTTAAAAGCTTTACATTTGAATACTGTCACTTTTTAAAGTACTTTCACTTAATATTCATTATTGGGCAGCTATGTCTGATCACATAATCCTATCTAAGGCACCCAGCAGCTGTCATATGTTGTGAGAATTTCAGCTCATGTAGACAAAACTTGCTGAGTGCTTAGCAACTGTTTACTGCTTGCTTGCATCAGTTGTGACAATACATAGTGGGTGTTTGTCAGCCTGTATCTTTACTCTAAATTTTAATATTGGCATTGCTTCCTGCACCTGGTGGCATTTAAATTATATTTTCAATAGGTTCAAGAACCATTATCACACACAAACAAATTGTGAGTCTTAGTCAGTGTTCACTTGCACATGGGATTAGTTTGGCATCCTACATAAATTCCTGCATGGTCTGGGCAATGTGGCCTGAACTGTCTTTGAATGGCCTGAACAATATTTTGACTGCATTAAATCCATCCTCCTTTTTCCTAAAATACTACAAGAATTAAGTTCTAATCCATCACTTTCGCTACCATTTTAAAAATCACTTATGAAAATGGTCATGTAGACTAAGTTCCCTTGCCGTCAGGATAAATAGCCTTAACCAAGTGAAAATGATCTTAAACTATAGTCTGTGGATAAAATGCAAAGGAACTACTTATGTGTCAACTTGACTTAAAAGAATAGATAATAGACATTTTTGGCTTCCGAAAATAGATAAATTGATTACTACAATACCACTCAGGCAACTATTGGCAGAGACAGAAATGTCAGTTGATCCAGGGACTCTTAGACCTTTGGAAATATGTTTTAATTATAGTACGGAAACTAGGTACATATGTTTTATATAATGGGTAATTATTGAAACATTTTCCTCCTTGACGATAGTTGAATGTGTGTGTGTGTGTTCATGTAAGATTATAAATGTGCAGGATGCAATCGGTTGTTTACAGACTCTTCCCTTCCTTGGAAATGAGATGCTCAATCTAGGCTCCTTTATCAAAGGGCTTCATTTTGGAGTTCAATGAGAATGGGAAAAGTTTAGTGTTAGGGTAGAAAACACATACTTTCCTTTCACATGAGGCTGGGAATGGTGGAATTTGGACTGAGCATATGGTAGTCATGACCTCTCAAATTGATCCATTTTTGTGTGTCCTGTGGGCTGCAACTGGAAGAACCTAAAGTGGTGGCATTACTTCCTGGTTGTTCCTTGCAGGTGAGGTTATGATATTAGATCTAGTCAGCAGACTTTCAGGGTTGGTCAGTGAAAGCACAGTGAACTTCACCTGATTTTGAATGTTGATTGATTCACTTACTAGTCCTCATTAATAGTAACCTTCCAGATGCCTCAACTACTTGAAGTCTACTTCTTCACCTGTCTAACAGAGGCAGCAGGGCTGTGCAATCTTATGGCATGAGACATGATTGTAAATACCTTAAAATGTGTGGAACTATGCTTTCTCAGACGCCTGAATCCAACAGTGCAGTTATAGTGAGTTTGGATGCCTGGGAATGTGTAGAAAGATTAGAACTCCCCTTCTGGAGCCCACAGTTTGGTATGATAGAATGTGGCATGTAGCTCCATGGGAAGGTATACCTTGAGAAGGTATGAGAAAACAATGGAAATGAAATGAGAAATATAGACAAGAATCTAGGTGTGAAGAACCTTACGTGCCTGCTTGTGCTATGAGGATGCTGTCCAACAGACAAAAAAGAATTGCAAATGGTTTATAGTCAGAGGTGAGCATGATCAGTTCATGTTTTAAAAAGATTACTGCACAAGATTTTAGAGGATGCAGTTGAGCTAGGAGAGGGTTATTTCCATTGCAGCAATCCACATGAAAGATAAGGTCTTTTATCAAGGTTGTGGAAGCAGCAAAGTAGGAACAGATTACAGAGACATTAAGAAGGTAAAATCAAAAAAAAAAAAAAGAAGGTAAAATCAAAAGAATCTGGTACAGAATGAGTTTGTTATGTTACAGATACAAGTAAGGAACATCGTGAAAAAGAAGAGTCCACAATAGACTCAAAGTTTCAGGTTTGTGTGGGTTTTTTTGTTTTTTGCTTTTTTAGACAGCGATGTCATTAAAATAAGTGAGGCTTATAAAAAAAGGTTAGATTCAAGAGGGTGCTTGCCTATGTTGTGGATAAAAGGGGGGGAGGGAGGGAGGGAGGGAGTGCCTCTGGGAACTTGTTGAATTTGAGATGAGTAGAAATCAAATCATCAGAGTAACAGCTGGAACTCTGATTTTGAAGTTTAGAAGAAAAGTTTGCAATATAAAATTGGGAATCCAAAGATGGAGAGTTAAACCTTGATGATAGATGAAACTACCTGGAATGAAGAGGTAAAAGAAACCTCAGAACTTAACAAGGAGATGGAGGAACAGGAAGGAGAGAATAGGGAAGAATGTGCGTTGAGGAGAGAGAAACAAGAAAGAGGCGTGTCCTGTTCATCAAGGGTTTCAACAATGTAGGTGTAGTAACTGACATATCAAAATATGAATATACAAAGCATTAGGACTAAAATGATGCTGTTGGATTCAGCCTTTGGGTCAGTTTTGAAGCATCTGCTCAAGAATGGTATATTTCTTAGACATTTCTCTCATCAGCCCAAGAAAGGTGATGAGTTCTTCTACTCAAGCTGAAGTGAATCCCATGTTTTATGTCATGAAGCAGATGAAATACATGACATGGCACCCAAATCACATTGAAATGTCAAGATTTTATTTTACAACATTTCATCTTGCCGTTGGTCCACCATGACCTCATCACAGAGAAAGTCAATCTGTTGCTCACCAGAACATTCCCAGATGTTAAATGACCTCACATGAGATGACTCTCATTTTCCTGCCACTCAGCTCCACACACACAAATAATAATATTTAAAAAGATAAGTTTTGGCTCACTTGATTGTGAAGACAGTGATATAGATACAGGGGTTCTGTCTCCTACCTTTAATTTAGTAAATTAGTTACCCACTATATTGAGACTCACTTCATTTGCAAGAGAGCTTAGAGTTATTCATCTTCTTATTCACATTTCATGACATAATAATTTCCAAAGTCTTTCCATTTGCTTTTAACATTGCTAAGCTTGACTTTATGTAGTTTTGTCTTCACTTCCGACGACATGCTTGAGATATGGTCCTATTTGAGTCTGGTTTTGATGCTACCACTGGAAAGTAAATCATTTTCAAAACATTTAAAAGGTTTAAAAATTATTCTTAAATGTACAGAGTGATTGTACAGTACAGTTATCTTGAAAGAGTTATTTATAACACCTTCTGGTACTCACAATTACAAAATAATGAATAACTGTGTTAACTGTGCTGGATAGCTTGGCCCCTTTCTTACTGACAAGCATCCAAATTATTGAAATAATTTCAAATATCTTCCCCCAAACAATGCTTGATTTTTAAAATAAAGCACTTGAGAGCTTCTAAAAGGATTTAAAGGTGAGCTTTGGCTAGGCATGGTGGCGCATGCCTGTAAGTGGCAGCCTAGGAAACTGAGACCTGGGCCAGGGATCGTGGTTAGAGTCCCGCCGGGGGCTCACCGGGGGCATGTAGTGAGACCTAGGTCCAAAAAAATATAGCTGGGCGTGGTGGCGCGTGCCTGTAATCCCAGCTACCTGGGAAGCTGAGGCTGAGGATTGCTTGAGTCTGTGGTACCCCAGGCAATGTGAGCCTGCAGTTCCACGGGCAAAAATAGCGAGACCTAGTCTCAAAAATAAATAAGCAAGTAAGTAAATAAGTAAATAGATAGATAGATAAATAAATGAATGAATGAATGAATGAATGAATGAATGAATGAATGAATAAATAAATAAATAAATAAATAAGATAAAAGATGAGCTTTATTTCCCCGAGGGAGGGAAAATTTAGAAAATGAAAATCTCCACCTTGTATTCAAGTGTGTAAAATAAAAATGAATTAGAATTTGCTTGGTTTATAATTGGAAATTGCCACATAATCTTAAATCAGGGTATCTTTAACTGAGGCAGCTGCTGCTTTATCGCCACTGGTCCAAGAAACCGAGGGAGATTGCTGATTTGTGGTCAGTGCTTACAGAAGTCAGTGGCATGAATCTGAAGGATTGTGGTCACCTTGGGAATATTTGTATCATTTAAGTTCTTAGTATCACAACTGTATTGACATTTTTTTTCCTGGAGAGATTTGCAATGATCTATTAGAGATTTGATCAAATAGAGATTTGAATCATCTATTAAAGTATAGAAGTGGGAATTCAATAAATTCTGGAATAATATAGTCACAAATTCAACTTAGTACATTACTGAATTATTGCTTAGTACATTACTGAATTATTACTGTGTTCTAATATAAGCCCCAGGTACATGACATAATATTTAACTCATATCCAAAGCCAAAAGCTAAGTCTTTTCAGTATCTGTGGGTAACTGGATGTCTGTATATGTGCCTCCCCAACAAATATGCACTTCTTTGTGTCACAGTTATTAAGAAGAATCTTTTTCCTCAACTTATTAACATTAAAACTGGAACCTTTCCCTTCTGCTATATCAGAGGAGAGGTGCAGATGTCCTGGGCATCTTCTGGCTCATTGACTCTTTTATGAAGAATTAATTGTAGTAATATAATAAATGTAAACATGGATCTTCACATCCTAGAACAATAAAATTGCAGCTAAAACATTTCCCACAACTAACTTAAACACTGGAAAAGTTAATCAAATTTTCAGCCTTTGTGGGATATTTCCTACAAAAGGGTTTACGTATTTCACCACTTTTTTTAGAACTCAGTGAGAACAGGCCTTAGGAATTCTCTCATTTTCTTGACACTAGTTTTTGGCACAGTGATAGCAGGGCTGGGTTCCACCTGTGCGATCCTCATCAACAGATGGGAAAATTGAGCCCCAGAAGAGTGATAACCTGGACCAGCGTCAAGAAGTCAGCAACAGGGTCAGATTTCAATGGCTAGGTTAGCATTTATAATAAAACACCCTCTTGGCTTATGTCTAATTCTTATCAAGAATTTTCATTTAGATTAATTTTCAGACTTGATAAGATCTTGAGCTATTATGGAAACATCTCTTATGTCTCTTGTTTGGACAACTGTGTCCTCTCTATTTGTATGAGTGAATAAAGTGGCCTTTCCTTTAAAAACGTCAGAAACAACAGATTTAAACCAACCACACACTGTTGTTTGTGTGCATTGACAAGAAAATAGACTTCAAATGACCCAGTATCCTCTTTGTTCAATTCTATCAGTCATGCAACTTGGAATTGGCCAGGTGGCTCAGGTTAGGGGAAAAAGGACAGTTAGGAGATAGTGAGAAACCTTTCCATTTTATCAGTCATTGTTCCTCAATGACTGTTGACGTTTCATATCTAGATGGAATAGCTGTGTCCAGGGGTTATACCCCCCCACCCCACCCCCCCTACTAAAGACCACTGTTCTAAGTTTTGAAGTCTTTCAGGATCAGATCAGTGTCACAGTCAGAACCACATAGGCTTTATATCTACTTGTTATTTTAAATCACTATCCATTTTGCTTTTGGTAATAGGGGAGTTTTAGTGTTGTCATCTCAAATGGACTGATCTGCTTTGTGAAAGTGTGGGTCCAACAGAAGCCCAAAGCTGCTGTTCTTGTCTGCCCTGGGGAACTGGATAAGGCAGGAAGGAATCTTCATATGCTCATGTCTTCAGGGATCAGTGATGAGGTCAAAACTGATCTGGTGTAGGAAGGAGTGCATGCACCCATCTGAGATGCAGGATACCCTATGCCCCTTCCATGTGGAGGCTTCCTGGTCAGTATCTTCTGGGAATATTTGTTAGTTTTCTCTCTATAGATAAAAATAATTGGGCTACAAAAAGCCCATTTAATTCATGCTTCCAACTTCCAGCAATGCAGTTTTCTTGAAGCTTTTTCAAATAGTTATTTTCTTCAGAAAGGAATCTTTAAGGAAAATAATATAAATGTGTGAGAAGAAATATCTTCTCAACATTGTACATATACACGAGTCACCATTATTCTTTTGCTAGACTTGAGAATTATGATAGGGCAGAGCAAGCAGATGCCTATCTAGATATTTGTTTCTTTGTGGAGGGGTGTAGCAAAAATATCTGTGCCTAGTCTCCTTGTGCAAGAATTTATTATTCAAAGTGCATTAAAAGTTTTAAAGAGGAGGAATTATTTACTAGGGACTTCTTTTAAGGAGTCAAGGAAGCACACATTTAAATAATTGAAAAGCCACATTTAATGTACACTTCAATTAGCTCCAAAAAGCATGTCAATACACATCGGAATATCCTTTCAGATTTTTAACATTTCTTTATTGAGGCTCTTTATACAAAATTTCTCTCCTTCGAGTCCTCATTGCTTGGGAAGACTTCTACCTGACCTGGAATCCCTGATTTCCTTTATTTCAGTCACTTCTTCAAAGGACATTTGACACCTTTTGCTGGGTCATGTAAGAAATGCTCAAAGAGCCCTATGTTCTCTGAACAATAGTCAAATGTCCTTTTTATATTAGAATATACTTCTTTATAAATGATCTCATAGAAATATAGAAATTGCAATTTTTGTGGTCAGAAGGGTGGGGGTTCCATGGGAGTGGATGAATGCTTTCATTAAAACCTCACCACAATCTCTTATTGAGTCTCCACACTAGAGCTGACCCCAGCAGTCTTGGAGTGGAGGCTTAAAGGTGCCAGGTAAAGAAGGGAGACTCTTCTATGTCTCTTGTGGCCCCTCCTTCTTTGCCCTTTCACCTTTAATCTCATTTAAACCAAGTCCTTTGCCTCCACCTTTACCTTCAACTCTGACTTTTCAATCAAAAATGGACATCTTTGATCTACCTTTCTGTTTAATTGGGACTTTCTTTCCCTCTCCCATTGTCTCCCGGGCCCAGTGGGGTGCTAGGGGAAGGCATCCTTAAGTGTCTGCTGTCCATATGTGCAGTTTCTAAGTCCAGGTTGCCGTGAAATGTGCTGTAAATCCTTAGTAAAATATCAGGTGACTCCTTTTAGGCCATAAACATTCAAAAGGATGTCATCTGTGTCTCATGGACTCTGTTCCTCCCCCCTCCAGCACCTCACCCTTGTGGTCTCTCCATCTCTTCTTTCACTGCTATTTATTGTTTAATTTTTATTCCCTTGGATTCTTTCTTCCTTTTCTTTCCTGTAGAAATGTCCTTTTGTCCCGTGTAGATGTGGTTTCCTGGGACACAGTGATCTGTGCTTAGTTTTCCAAGTGTCTTTTCGCTGCTGGCCACCAATTCACACATGATTGTGTTCTTTCAATGCCTCCTCCATTCTTTCTGGTTAGCTGCTCCGGCCCATCTTTGTCATGTTTGCTCCTTCTTTGTTTTGTAATTCTGGTTGCTGGCATTGGGAGCGTTTCTCCCAGCCAAAGTTTGTGCACCAAAAAATAGTTTTTTGATAGAGATAGGCCCTGGCAGATGGTTGGTCCGGTTCGTGGGGCCACTGCCTGTCTCTGTGGCTTTCCTCACCCCCTAAAGTAGGAGGGTCCTTTGATCATGTTGAAGGCATCTCTGACTGGGAAATTCTGTTTCCATCATTGTAGATCACAGTGGTTGTATTTCTGAGGTAGTTCATCTCTATAATCAGTCTTATATTCCTGTGTCCCATGGATCTGACATGTTCGTTGTTCCAGAATACGTCTTTGTTTTTCACCTCTGTTTTCGTGTGCAGCTGCCGTTGAATCACTGATTTAGTTGCTTCTGGTGAGGGTTGACTGGATTTGGAGAAGACCAGAGGGAATGACCCCTACCTGCCACTACCCCCGCCAGCCCACAGGTCCGGCGGGGGATGGGGTGGGGGTGGGAGGGTGTCAGTGCCCATCAGCATGGCTGAACCGGGCGTGTGGGCGAGGCTACCCCAGCCTTCCCCGGCCACCTTGTGGTATGGTGACTGGGGGGCGCCCCCAGCTGCTCCCCTCCACCCTGGAAGGTGGCAGGGCCCCCCTACCTTGCGCTCCCTGAACCCCAAAAAGAAGCATGGCAAGTTGGATGGCTGGGGGCTTAGTGCCCAGCATCATGGCTGAACTGGGCGTGTCTCTCGTGGACTCTTGATGGTGTTAGACAATTTAGAATTGAAGGAATTTGTCCATGTTTTATCATTCATAATTGCCTATGTGAAGCTGGGTGTGGTGCCATGTGCTTGTAATCCCAGCTACCTAGGAGACTGCAGTTAGGGATCACTTGAGTCCACTGGTTTGAGACAACCCTGGGCAACAAAGCGAGACCTAGTCTCAAAAAAAAAAAAAGAATTGCCTATGTGATTAGAACACTGACTTCTGCTGTTCCTCTTCCCAGAGGACTTGAGGCACAGCCCTATTTCGGCTGCCTGGAGGCAATGAGTCCTGGAAATGAGCTGACTGGGCAGGCTAATGCCCCATGGTCTGGCTGCCCTCAGCTTAAAACGTGGGTGTGAAGTATGAGTCAGAGGACAGAACTCAGTTACAAGATTTCTAGTAAGGGAAGAAGTGCCTTTTCAGTTTTCTGGTTAAAAGGTATATTGTGATGTATCTTAAAAAGATAAAACTAGCCTATGAAACGGCTGAGGCTAGGGATCGCGGTTCGAGTCCCGCTGGGGGCAAAAACAGTGAGACCTAGTCCCAAAAAATAGCTGAGTGTGATGGCGCGCGCCTGTAATCCCAGCTACCTGAGAAGCTGAGGCTGGGGATTGATTGAGTTCGTGGTACCCCGGGCAATGTGAGCCTGTGGTTCCATGGGCAAAAATAGGGAGACTTAGTCTCCAAAAAAAAAAAAAAAAAAGATAAAACTGGAAATGGACATATACATTCAACCATAAAATTCAAGATCAGTTTAAATGATGGCATGTGCAGATTTTGTTTGACAGGATTCACCCAAGCTGAGAAGTATTAAATCTGGAGGAAAAAATCTCATGTAGAGGCTTTTAAAACCAAAAAATACTTATGAACATTTCTGTCATCACAAGGATAATATCAGAAAAATATTCACCTTGTCATCTTGAGTATCTCAATTATATCTCAATTTGGATACTTTGATTTTTGCAAATAGAATGACAACTTCCAATGCCTTTGATTCTAGATGGGTAGATGAGTAGTGTAATATATGTATATATGTATATATACATATAAGAAATATGTACTTTGGGTGTATAAAATTATAAAACATAGATTCAATTGCTATTTAAAGAACATTTTCAACAATTGCTTTTGTTCGGAAAATATGTATTTGCCAGTTTTTTGAAGTTAACATACTATTGTCAACTCTAATATTTATCACCTTCAGTCTAGCTATTTAATATGTATTATCTATTGAAGAATCTCATTACAACTGACTTCATGGAGGTGATAATTGCTATGAGGATAAAACCATCATTAGTTTCCATGAGACCAGTTACTTGACTCAGTGGAAGGATGTGGTATCCAATAACATAAAATTTCATTTTTAGCATAATTTCTTTGAACAGAAAACAGAGAGGAGGGTAGTTGGGGTTGCTAGCCCCAACTCACCTCTTCCCACTACAGTGCTTTCCCTTTATAATCCAGGAATTTTAAGAACAGAGGAAGTGAAGACAGACATGAATTACAGGTGAAGTATTATATGAAATTAGACTGGAAAACTAGTTAGAATTAGGCCTAACTAGGGATCTATGTCTGCGATGTTAAGAAATCCCAGTCTTTAATCCAAAAGCAGAGATGAGACATCAGAGTTTTAAGCAGAGAACAAATGATCAAGTCTGTATTCTGAAAAGATTTTCTGACTGCAGAGTGGAAGGAGGCAAGAAAAGCTGCTGTGAATTCAGTTAGGAAGTCTTCGCAAGCAAGAAGTGATTGGTTTAGAATGGCCATAAAGAAGGTAGATTTGGTGAGCTTGAACTATTTAGTGGGTTATAGCGGTAAACTTCTGCTTTTAGTTATGGGCAGGTGAGAAAAATGGGGAACATGACAATTGACAATATAACTTTTGGCTTTCTGACTTGGAGAGATAATTCCCAATTTGATTTTAAACATATTTTGTGTTAAGAGCTGTTCAGATAATCAGCATAAAGTGAGTAAAGCTGAGATGAAGTTTGCACTGGGAAAGTGTCTTGGGATGTTAACATCTATTATGATTTTATGGAAATCCTTGCTTGAGTGAGTTGTTGAGCTCTAAAGTGAGGAGTCATGAAAGTGCAGGAGTGAGCTTTGGGGAATGTCTTCTTTAGAGATGGGGTAAGGGAAAGAGCCAGCAAAGACCAGTAGGAAGGCCCAAGAGTAATGTCCAAGCAGAAGCCTGACAGCATGGTGTCATTGTATCCAAAGAAAGAGAGTTATAGGAGAAAAAAAACGAAAAAAAAAAAAATCATATCTCAAAAAGGGAATAAGGGGCACACAATACCAGAAGGAAAACTAAGGAACACAGTTTTCCTCTAAATAAGGAAGAGAATTGTGTGTCATTTCTAAATAGTTTCAACTTGGACTCATCCATGGGTGATTACAGGTAGGTATTATATAAACATGCTGCCATTTAACTGAGTCAGAATTAGTGCACTGAGCAGCTGAAATGGTAGCAAGAGCAAAGCTCTACGTAATAACAACCAAGCACACTCTGTCAGGTTCAAACACGATGCTCACATTCCTAGCTGCTGAGATCGTCCCACACACCAGCAAATTGCGCTGCCTGTCCAGGCTGCATGTTCACTGCACACTGATCTCATGGTCTCAAGCCTGCCCGTCCCTTGCCCTCCTCCCACATGGCCTAGGATAGCACCCTCTGAGATGGCAAGGTCATAGGTCAGAGACCACAGACCACAGGCCACAGACCACAGGCCACAGGCCACAGGCCTGTCACCTGATGTGAGTAGCAGCCTGAAAGTATGTCCAGACACTCCTAACTCAAAGGAGCATGTTCCTCTCACACTTCTTTCTGTTCCCTTCTCGCCATGAAATGTTTTTAGTTTTCTGATGGAAACATCCTGTTTTTTTGTTCCACTGAATTCCATATAAATGTAAAAGGTACTATGTTGAAGCAATTTCAGATTTGATCTCTGGAGGTCTAGGGTTTTGTTTGACTTACAGTCAGCCTGCCTGTCAGCCTGCTTGTCTACTTGCTCTTCCCTCCCTCCCACGGGGTCTCCCTCCCTTCCTCCCCCCTCCCTCCCTCCCCCTCCTTTCCTCCCATTTTTTCCATCTACCATTTTTTCCTTTCTCCTCTAGTCCATTTCCCTATCCATTCTTCCTTCCTTCCATCAGTCCATATGTCCATCCATCCTAGTACCAAATCTTGTATTGGGTACCGTGGAATACACAGATAAGAAATCCCATAGAGGAGGTCAGTTGTGTATATACAAATAGTGATAATCCAAGACAGAAAGTGATAAATACCAGGAGAGAGGTGAGAATGAAGTCCTGTGGGTATCAGGAAAAGGGAGAAAGTCTTGTAGGGGTGCAAGCAGAGACTGTAGATGCGTCCTAACGTGCCTCCTAAAGAGATGGTGTTGGCTGCTTTGTTGGTTTAGGAAGGGCAGGAGCAGGTTGTACTCCAAGTAAAGGAAATGACAAATCTTAAAGTCTGAGGTAAGGAAGAACTTGTGCATCCCATAATTTGTGCAAGGATCTGCAAACAAGAGAAAGAAGAATGAGATAAAGTTGGAGAGGTGCTTAGGGCCAGATCTGGTGGTCTTGAAAGGAATTTTTTTTGTTGCTATTATTGAAATACTAAAAAGTATGTGTCCATAAATGGCATGAAAATGAAATTAGATCACTCTGGTAAAAAGCTAGAGCTGGTATTTAAGCTTAGAACCACCAAAAGAGGATCTGCTTATACATAAATAATTACACTGATGCCAAATTACTAAAAGTTCTCGTAACTGCTTATGTTCCCTATGGGAAATTTAAAACAAGAGCTTGATGAACTGCAACCATTGATACTGATTATTCCAAGTCCTGGCTCCGAGAACAACTCTAGGATATATTTTCAGTTTCCTTTCATTCTCCTAAGGATACAGCTTGGAAATAGCCTTTGCCCCCATGCATCCTGTCCTGACCTCTTGGGGCTGCATGTTTGAGTGGGGTTGAGAGTGCTGGAGTGAGCCCGAGGGGCTGCACACCTTGCTCCATTGTGTGAGGGTTTCCAGTACCCTGGGTCTGCTCCTCCCAGGAGGTGGGTAGCAGTGCCTGGCGCGCTCTTCTAAAACACATTGTGAGGGGTCAATATGGAATGCTATTACAGTTATTATTATAATAAATAGCTAAGTGCCAATGAAGCAGCACATAGGGCAGCCAGACACAGTTGCCACCCATGCTTTACTAGACAAAAGACATAGGTGGGAATCTGGGTAAAATGAGTCTGTTTCAGGTGTGTTTATGTGGCGCTGGAGGTGACCTTTGTGAATCCAGTTCCTTTAGCTGTAGATAAAGCTTTCAGAGTGAGGGGTCAGAAAGAGGTTATAACAGAAATTTAAAGCAGCATTCCTGCTTTGGGAAGAACTGGGTGGAAAACAACAAGAGCAAATGGACGGGAATTAACACTTCTGTTTCAGAGCTCAGTGAAAGAGAAAGAATATGTCTACCTAGATGCCTAGACCCTATAAGACTTCAGCTCATTCAGAGTCCAAACTTAATTTCATTATTTTCACATGTAATTGTATCTTAATGCAGATCCTGGACCCCAGACCCAGGCTGTTTTGGTAAAATGTGGAAAGCAAGGATAATGTGATGAATATTTGACAGTTCAATATGTGTTAAATAAATGTTTGTTTAACATCTTTTTTGACAAAATAAAACTCTGGAAACTCCCCCTATTTTTTGAGTTTTGCTTTATCGGAAGGGTCAAAAGAAAATCTACCAAAAAAAGCAAACAATTTGATTCATCTGTTAGGTAAATAAGATAATTTATAGGAAAAACAATATGCTTGATAGACAAATGGACAAAGACTGTGAACAGATCAGTATCAAAACAGAAATAAAGTAAACCATCACATTGGCAATTTTAACCCTCCCTTCCCTCTCACCTATTTATTTTCACTGCTTTATGAATTAAAGAGAACTGTCAATAGTCTGTATATTATCTATATTGTTTATTTTCTTATCCACTGACTTGCCCCACTGAGGACTGGGGCACTACTGGTTTTATTCACTGCTATATCCTCAGTGCCTAGAACAAGGCCTAGCATGCAGTACATGCATAATGTGAATTTCTAGGGTGGATGGATGAATGGATGGAAGGTTGGAAAGTTGGATGAATGAATGGACTGTTGATCACTGGCTCCCAATTCATTCATGATATGTCTAAGACCTCATCTTTTTATTTTCATCACTT
This sequence comes from Uropsilus gracilis, assembly GCA_004024945.1. Taxonomy (NCBI): domain Eukaryota; kingdom Metazoa; phylum Chordata; class Mammalia; order Eulipotyphla; family Talpidae; genus Uropsilus; species Uropsilus gracilis. The sequence continues at coordinate 1,112 of PVHY01012685.1, read as the reverse complement.
GCAATTTGTGTCAAGTCTCCTGATGGAAACTAGATAGCATATTTATGAAACTGGCTACTGGTCCCAAATTTTGAAGATTACCAAATACATTACCAAAAAAACAAAATAAATTCAGATATAAAATTGCTTATGGTTAAACACAAAAGGAAAACGTTAAATAAGAACACTTTTAGAATTATGTTTGCAAACCATTTTCAAATGTGTTATAGGTTTAATTTTAATTTTATTAATCTAAACAAATAAATCCTTGTATTAAAATTTTCAAAGACTTTTCTAAATTGGGCTTCTCTGGAAATGACCTCCCCTTGAGGACCAGGGATAAGAGAAAGTGCTGCTAAATACAAGCATTTGTAGCCGGGCATGGTGGCACATGCCTGTAAACGGCAGCCTAGGAAGCCATGGCCGGGACAAGGGATCGAGATTCAAGTCTCACTGGAAGCACGTAGCGAGACGTAGTCCCCAAAAAAATAGCTGAGCATGGTGGTGCGCGTCTGTAATCCCAGCTACCTGGGAAGCTGAGGCTAGGAATTGCTTGAGTCTGTGGTACCCTGGGCAACATAAGCCTGCAGTTCCACAGGCAAAAATAGCGAGACCTAGTCATTCATAAATAAATAAATAAATAGCATTTGTAAAAAAAAATAATAATAATTAGCATATTTATTTCTAAGGAATGTCCAGGTATGCATGGAGCACTTTAAATAGTAGAAGCACCTAGGATTTTTCTGAATTTCAAGAGAAAACTCATTTATTTGTTCATTAAAAAAAATAGCTGGGGGGGGTATAGGAAATACCTGTGCCATATGCTAGGACTTTGTTATTCCATTTCTTAGAGCATTAAGTGTGTTTTCTAACTGTTAGAAGAACAGAGTCAAGTTCTGAAGAGTTTTGTCCTTGGATGTAGACTTTCACAGAGAAAGCCACCTATCAGTCTTCTTTAAAAAACATAATGGGAATGCTGACTATGACAGGCTTGATTCCCATGTGGCTGCTACAGGCCAGAGGTGAAATACTGTTTCTCTCTTTAGCCCTTTGGCACAGGCTCCACTGCTCCCTGTCGCCTTTTTCCTAGCCTGGTAGTGTCCTTAGGCAACCTGTGTGCCCTCATAGTGGCT